>VZQC01007661.1:0-53907 GCA_009823505.1 Rhizomys pruinosus
TGAGTCACAGACACTGAGCATCTCTCTGAATAATAGAATGGACATTTTTACAATATTAGTTTTTCCAATCCATGAGCATGGGAGGTCTTCTGACATCTTCTGATGTCTTCTTCAATTTCCTTCTTCAGGGATTTAAATTTTTTCTTCTAGAGATCTTTGGTGTCTATGGTTAGGTTTGTTCCTGTGTATTTTATTGTTTTTGAAGCTATTGTGAGTGGGAAGGTCTCCTTGTATTTCTTTTTCAGTTGCTTGTTGTGGATATAAAGAAAGGCTACTGATTTTTCTAGGTTTTTTTTTTATCCTACCACTTTACTGAAACTCTTAATCATTTCTAGGAGCTTTTTAGATAGGGGGATTATTACTATTATTATCATTATTATAATGAGAAATCCCCAGACTGGTTTCCAAAGTGGCTACATTAATTTACGCCCCCAATGACAGTGTACAATAGTTCTCCTTTCACAATATTCAGGATACTTGTTATTTGTGTTCCTAATGATAAGCGTTCTGACTAGGGTGTAATATTAAAGTAGTTATAATTTGCATTTCTTTGATAGCTGAGAATGTTCAGCACTTTAAAATATTTCCTAGCCATTTTAATTTCTTCTTTTGCTATTTTTCTCTTCAGTTTCATATCCCATTTTTATTGGGGTTTTTAGTTTCTTAATGTTTAGTTTTTTTAAATTCTTTGTACATGCCAGACACAAATTACCTGTCCAATTAACAGCTGGCAAAATTCTCCCCCATCCTGTGGGTTGCCTAGTCATTCATTTCACATTTTTCATAGAGAAGCATTTTCCTTTCATGACACCTCATTTGTTGATCATTGATCTTATTTCTTGTACTTCTGGAATCTTGGTAAGAAAATTCTGACCTGTGCCTGTAAGTTGAGGACTTCTTCTGACCTTTCCCTCTGACAATTTCAGAGTATCAGGTCTTGGTTGAAGTACTTAATCCATTATGAGATCAAATATTTTTTGCAAGGGGAGTTATAAAGATTTAGTTTTATTCTACTTGCTAAATTCCAGCATTCCAAGCACCATTTGTTGAAGAGGCTATATTTTCTCCATCATGTATATATATATTTTTTGTCTTTTCAAGACAGGGTCTCCCTGTAACCCCAGCTGACCTGGAACTCACTCTGTAGACCAGGCTGGCCTTGAACTCACAAAGATCCACCTGCCTCTGCCTCCCAAGTGCTAGGATTAAAGACGTGAGCCACCATGCCCAGCATAGCATCGTGTATTTTTGTTGTCCTTATTAATCAAGATTTTCTAAAGGAAAAGAACTGATATAATGAATATGTAATAAAAGGGTACTTATTATATTGCCTTATAGTTTATGGTACAGTAGCCCAAAAATGGCCACCTCACTCTAGAGAGGCTAAGAACCCCTGTAGTTACTCAGTCCACCAGGCTGGGTTCCTTGGCAGTTCAAATTTGGTACTGAAAGCATGGAGGATACTTGAAAAGCTGTTGGTCTTCAATCTATACTGGCAGCCTGAAAAAATTGGTTCTAGTATGAGTGAAGGACTGTCACAACAACAGGATAAACTTTCCAGTGAGGATAAAGGCAAGCAATCAAAAAGACTTTTCTTCCTTCCAGAAGGGTGGGGCTTACCCATTTCAGATAATCAAGAGAGCCACTTCTGGAATATCCAGAAGCTTGATCTGTAGTTAATTTCATAACTGGTCAAGTTGACAAACAAGATTAGCCATCATGGATGCATCTTTGTCAATAATTAGTTAACTGCAGTTTCGATGACTTATATCTAGGACCTATATTCTATTTCATTAATCTATGTGTCTATTTTATGCAAATATCAAACTTTTAACACTTTTTATTATATATATTTTTGTACAAGGTTATGTTAATAATCAAATCTAGATCTGTGTCCCCCTTCCCACCCACCCCCACCCTACCAGAGCTCATGCATTCTGTCAAACATGTTTTTCATCTTTTTCTCAGTCTTTCTCAAAATTCTCTATATAGAAGTTGACTGTTTTGAGCAGAAGTTCACCTATTCAATCAGTTCTTTGACTTTGATGTAGTCTTTTCTGTTGTTGTTGTTGTTGTTGTTGTTCTTTCCAGTATGCATCACTCCCAACTACTTGGACAAAAGCTCAAGGGGCCGTTCACAAGAAATACTTACAAATAGGTAATTGGCGCTAGCATCCACAGATGAGGGATGCCATTCATTTTTTGTTTTTCTGGGACTGTGTTACTTCACTTAACATAATATCTTCTAGTTCCATCCATTTACCTACAAAGTTCACGATGTCATCTTTCTTTACTGCTGCATAGAACTCCGTTGTGTATTTTCTCTATCCACTCATCAATTGAGGGGCACTTGGGTTGGTTACAGCTTTTTGCTATTGTGAACAGAGCTGCAATAAACATGGCTGTGCATGTATCTCTGCGGTAAGATGAGTCTTGTGGGTATATACCCAGGAGTGGTATGACTGGGTCAGGTGGTAAGCTCATTTTGAGTCTTCCAAGGTTCTCCACACTACTTTTCATAGTGGCTATACAAGTTAACATTCCCACCAGCAGTGGATGAGTGTTCCACTTTCCCCACAGCCTCTCCAGCACTTGGTATGATTTTTTTTTTCATGATCCTAACCAGTCTTATTGGAATGAGATGATATCTTAAAGTGGTTTTAATTTGCATTTCCTTAATTATTAGTGACATTGAACATTTTTTTAATTTTTTTTTATTAATTTTATTTATTTCTGTATGTGTATGAATGTACTGTCTGCATGCAAGTTTGTGCACTCGTGTCGTGCAATGCCGCGGAGGTCAGAAGCNTTATCATTGTCATTCAGTTCCAGGAATGTTTTTATTTCTTTCTTTATTTCTTCCTTGACCCATTCATTATTCAGGAGAGTGTTGTTTAGTCTCCATGTGTTCTTGTAGGTTGTAGGGTTTATCCTGGTGTTGATATTGAGTTTTATTGCACTGTGGTCTGAAAGAATGCATGAGATTATTTCAATCTTTTCGTATTTGGACCTCAAGGCACAGATTAACCCCAGCACACTCATAGTAGGGGACTTCAATACCCGACAGGTTCTGTTGTGTTATCATTGTCATTCAGTTCCAGGAATGCTTTTTATTTCTTTCTTTATTTCTTCTTTGACCCATTCACTGTTCAGGAATGTATTGTTTAGTTTCCATGTGTTCTTGTAGATAGTAGGGCTTATCCTGGTGTTGATGTTGAGCTTCATTGCTCTGTGGTCTGATAGAATGCATGAAATTATTTCATTTTTTTTTGTATTTATTGAGGTTTGTTTCTGTGTCCCATTATGTGGTCGATTTTGGAGAATGTTCCATGGGGTGCTGAGTAAGTAGAAAGTATTCTCTGGTATTTGGATGGAATATTCAGGAGATGTCTGTGAGGTCCATTTGTTGTATCATATCATTCAGTTCAGAGGTCTCTGTGTTTATTCTTTGTCCAGTTGACCTGTCCAAAGGGCTCAGTAGGGTATTGAAGTCCCCTACTATGAGTGTGCTGGGGTTAATCTGTGCCTTGAGGTCCTGGAGGATTGTCTTTATAAAGTTTGGTACACCAGAGTTTGGTGCATATATATTCGTAATTGTGAAATCTTCATGGTTAATTGTTCCTTTAATAAAGATGCAATGACCCTCTTTGTCTCTTCTGATTTCTTTTACTTTGAAATCTATTTTGTCTGATGTTAAAATAGCAACTTCTGCTTTTTTTTTGGTACCATTTGCTAGGAATATTTTTTTTTCCATTCCTTCACCTTAAGTTGGTGCCTATTCTTGAAAGTCAGATGGGTTTCTTGCAGACAGCATATAGATGGGTTTTGTTCCCTAATCCAATCTCCCAGTCTATGTCTTTTGATTGGGGACTTTAGTCTGTTAAAATTTAAGGTTATAATTGAAACATGCATGTCACTACCTTTCACCTTATTATCCATTTGCATTTTTAGTCTCTGTTTCTACTCCTGCAGTTATTTTATTATTTTGGCTCTGGAGTATAACTTGAGACAGACAAGCATATGTTAGTTAGGGATTGTTTTGGCTGCCTTGGTCTTTTTAATAAATTTTTGGATTGCTGTTTATATGTCAGTGAAAAACATGATAGAATTGTGAATGGCATTGCACTGAATCTGTAGATAACTTTTTTTTTTAGGATCATCATTTTCACCATGTTAATTCTTCCAATCCATGAGCATAAGACATCTTTCCATCTTCAAGTGTCTTCCTCAATTTCTTTTTTCAGTGTCTTAATATATTCATTGTAGAGGTTTTTCTTTTCCTCTGTTATGTTTATTCCCATCCACATTTTTCTTTCTGGTGGATATTGTAAATAAGATTCTTTTTCAATCTGTTTGTCATTGACATTTGGGAAGGCTACTGATTTTCATATGCAAATTTTGGATCCTGCCACTTTGCTGAAAATAAGTTTGCTTTTGTTGGTGCTATGGGATTTATAACATTTCCAATGGGTGAAGCTACAGCTGCAAGTATCAAAACATCTTCTTACAGAGATTAAATGCAATAAGAAATTCCCCTCATTTGCAGATTGTAGCCCCAATCCTTTATATGTGAGCATATATTTTGAGGTAACACCAAGAGCCAGGAAAATGCAACAGATACATGGAGGTAAAGGAAAATATAAAAAGAGAGGGGATAGATGGGAACAGACATTACTAGAGGGGGGTGGGGAAAGTGGGAGTTTTCAGCTGGAAGGGAAGGAGGAGGGACCTGCAAGGGCCATAGGGTAGAGGGAGGAAAATCAGGAGGGGGTTGGAAGGAGGTGGGTGTTATTAGGGATGGTGAGGATAATGGGGCACTGGGACTGGGGAGGGCTGAAGAAGGCCAGATGGGAGGAAAAACGATAGATATGAATGGATCCTGGGGGCAGGAGAACCCAGAGTGAAATGTGATGCCCCCCAAACCCTTGAGAAATGCACTTACAGCATCTTAACATTACTGCATATACATATTTTGGTGCTGTATGACAAAGAACATAGTGCCAGAAAGAAGAGACCTTCATTTGAGTGGTTGGTGAGAATGGTCTAAGAGACTCCTCATATAACACAGACCTGGAAGATAAGGCTCTATTGCTGAAGACAGGACATGATTCGTATACAGGACTTGGGCCAATGGATCAGGAACTGACCTGGAATCCTTCTACCAGAAGTTTAGCTCTCATATTGCTAGACGATAATATACAAACTGCTAATAAGAAAATCAATCTAGGGTTGGAGAGATGGCCTAGCGGTTAAGAGCGCCGATCGCTCTTACGGAGGACCCGGGTTTGATCCCCAGCACCCACATGGCAGCCGAAAACCGTGTGAAACTCCAATTCCAGGAGAACTCCAGTTCCAGGGGAATCCGAAACCCTCTTCTGACCTCTGCGGCATTGCACGACATGGGAGCACAAACTTGCATGCAGACAGTACATTCATACACATACAGAAAAAAAAAAAATCAATCAATAGTCCAACCCAGCCCTAAAGCCCAATAACAACTGGCACAGAAATCTACCTCTATTGGTGCAGTGGTGGCACTGTTATCTGGGGGGTAATCAACATCTACCTAATTGGACTTGATGCCCTCTCAATCAAAGTAAACTCCTGGGTTCTCCTGTATTTGTAGCCAAATACACATGACTGGAGAAGACATAGATCCTAGAGAAAACCCTATCTCTTTCATATCTGTAGACAATGAAAATGTCTTACCATATGCTAAATATGGATCCTTATATTTACACAGGCATAATGTACACCAGACATCAAAGAAGCTTCTTTTTGCAACACATGGAGGCTACTGCTGGATCTCAAAAATGATCAGACACATAGAACATAAGTTTGAGAGATGCCCAGTCCTAGATGACATATCTAGAGTTGAATGTCTAAACCTAAGAATCACAAAACATAGGAGAACAAGCAGTAGAAAGAAAAGTAATGTATCCTTCAATTCTCACCAGGGAAATGTCCTTATACAACAGAGAGTAATACACAGAGAATGTCACAGCTGCCCAAGTTTTGAAGAATAGGAGATTACAGGAGGTATGCCCCTGGATAGCACTCCTATGTTAAACCTCACCTACCCACAGCTCAGGGACCATTACAAAAAGGGAGCAGAAAGATTTTAAGAGCCAGGGCTAGTTCATGAACATGGGAAAACAGAGCTTTCAGGCCATTGGGAAGTTGCACATGTAAATTTGTGGTACTGGTGGCACTGAGCACAGGGCCCATGCCAAGTCATCAGTCAAGGGCCCATGCCAACTCAGTAAGACAAGGGCCCAGAGTGGAATGAGAAAAATGGGTGTTGATCTAGCCCTAGACTGGGAACTACTGGAGACTGATGGCTACTGGGTGAGGGAGAGTATGTCTTACTTAGAATCTCTAGATAGACTGACTAAACTCTGATGGATGAATTTGCACTAAAGGATATTTTGGTACAAATGCTTGACTAGATAGGACTTAACATGTATGGTGGAACACATAAGGTCCAGTGGGTGTTTGGGAGTGCAGAGATAGGGGAATCTGATTAAGAACTGTGTTAGGAAATGTAAAAAAATCTCAATAAAAAATTTTAAGTCTCTATGCCCATGGGACACATAAACTAATTAAGAATATTTGGGAAGAGACTTAACCTTTGAGAGCATTTCTTTGATCATTTGGAAGAATGCAAAAATATGTGTGGAGCACTCATTTCTCTTTGTTCTAACTTACAATTTGCCTGGCAGTGGAGAGTGCATTTCCTTTGCTTCCATGCAGTGGTGTTACAGGAGTAAGCTTTCCAGGATGAAACTTGCCTCTTTAGCTTGTGATTGTGCAGGTAAATCTGACAGATTTAGAGTGAAACATTACCAGCTTCTCTTTCTCCAACTTCGCTTTTATCACTAATTAAAATGACTAATTAAAATCATGACAAATTGATCTCTGTCATGCTTCCAAATATGTCTCTCAATTGGTTCCAAAATAAGAACCTAATAAATTAGCTATGCTGTCATTAACAGATATATGCCTAGTGAAGCACTTAAGGACCACAGAAAGCTCAAATAGCTATTTATTGGAAATATAGTTGGCTTCATTCCCACTAGAAAGTTAACAAGCCTTGTGTACTCTCTCATCCTCCCCCTCAAAATCTCTAGTCCTCTATCACTTTAGCTCATTCTCTAAAGCCTGATAATGTTCCCTTTTCTTTGTACAGGCCTGTATTTTATTTTTATTTTTTTTTTTAATTTTTATTTTATTTTATTTATTTCTGTATGTGTATGAATGTACTGTCTGCATGTAGGTTTGTGCACCCGTGTCGTGCAATGCTGCGGAGGTCAGAAGAGGGTGTCGGATTCCCCTGGAACTGGAATTCTTCTGGAATTGGAGTCTAAGACGGTTCTCGGCCACCATATGGGTGCTGGGGATCGAACCCGGGTCCTCTGCAAGAGCAGTCGGTGCTCTTAACTGCTAGGCCATCTCTCCAGCCCCAGGCCTGTATTTGAATGTCTCAATGAGTCGCCATGACTCTATGTTTCTATGATACTTGTTCTAACCTTTGGAAACATATCATTACTCAAAAAATCAATGCCAATATTGACCTAGACCCTCAATCTAAAATATAACTTTCCAACACTTGGAAGAAGATTATCTAGTGTGGAAATATATATATTACCTTCTGTTCCCATAAACCGCAAGTGCAGAAAAACCACAAGTTGCATTGAGCTCTGCTCACACTTCCATCAGGCTGCATTTGAAGAGACTCCTTCCCTAAATACCTTTCTCATAAATTTCACAATCATGCTCCTTCCAAGCTCCTAACCAAACCATTGAGTAGAAAATACATTTCTCCTTCCAAGAAAACTACACAACTATTCACACTTCCATAAATTCTGTTCATTGTAAAAATTTCCTTCAGCACTGTACCTCAGAATTGATCCAGAAAGAAGTTATAATGCTTCAGCTGTCCATCCCTAAGTGGTGCTTGCACAGCGTGCACAGACATTTGTAAACTAAGCCATTTTCTCTCTACCTTGAGGCCATAGATATGCATTTGTATCCCAGGCATTTGTGCACTTTCCTCATGTAATTTGCTTATGCCTTTAGGACCTGCTTGGGCACTATCACGTGTGTAGACATTCTATTTGATCATGCATTGCTGCTCTGCCCATTTAAATTTATGGCTTGTTGAATCAGACAACACCCATCTCATGATAGGCTGAGCAGGTCACATGGTAGCTTGGTGGTCTATTGTTAACCATGTGGCTTCCAGTAAGGCCCAGTTGCGGGCCAAGAACTTTTTCTCAAAGATGAACTAGTCTTCATATGACAGCAGCTTGGCCTTCATCCCAAATCCCAAGGGCCTCTGCTTTGATTCATCTGGGGGTGGGGTGGGGCTGGCAAAGAGTTTGTAAGCCTCCCTATCTGTCACTGACAACCCAGGTACCATCAGCTCTGCTGGATCACATATTCTAAGAGTCAGAGCAGCCTGCAGAGCAGCCTGGACCTGTTGTAGAGTCTTCTCTCTTCAAGGTACCACTGCAATCTGGTTACATAGAAAATGAAAGATGAAATACCCCATACAGGGGCAGAGAAGGCATACTGCAATGGTAAAGGTGGGGGTGCATCCTCTGATGAGAATGGGAAAAAAATCCAAAATTCACCTGGAAACACAAAAGACCCCAAATATATGTTGTAGTTTCTCTTCAATTATTGTGACAAAACACTGACCACTACCAACTTGGGGAAGAAAGGGTTTATTTAGCTCACAAATCCTGGGTTACAATTCATCACTAAGGGAGCCCAAGGTAGGAACTCAGGGCAGGAACCTGGAGGCAGGAGCTGAAGCATAGGCCATAGAGGAATGCTGTTTATTGGCTTGCTCCCCTGGCCCATGACAAGCCTGCTTTCTTATACGGTACACAACAATCTGCCCAGGGGCAGCACCACCCATAGCGGGCTGGGCCTTCCCACATTGCTCAGCAATCAAGACAATACTCCAAAGGCATGACCACAGACCAGTCCAATGAAGCCAGTTCCCCAATTGAGGCTTTCTCAACCCAGGTGTGTCGAGTTGACACTAAAGCTATCTAGCACAACACCCAAACAACCCTGAACACAAAGAGTAATGCAGGGAGGATTACTATGCCAGAGTTCACACTATATTACAGAGCTATACTCATAAAAATAGCATGGTACTGGCACAAAAATAGAACTGTATGTCAATGGAGTAAAACTGAAGACCAAACTTGAGGACATATGATTTCAGTCATGTGATATTTGATAACAGGGCCAAGAACACTCAATGGAGGACAGGCAGTATCTTCAGCAAATGGTCCTGGCAAAACTGGATCACCATGTGTAGAAGAATGAAACCAAACCCCTACACTTTACCATGTTCAAAAGTCAGCTCTAAATAGATCAAAGACTTCAATGTGAAGCCTGAAATTCTGATAGAAGAAAAGATTGGCATTAACCTGTAAGATATAGGTGTAGGAAAAGACTTTCTAAATCAGACAGTGGTTATGGAGGAAGTAAATTCAACAATCAACAATAAACTAAAAAGCTTATGTACAGCACAAACTGTTAAAAAAGTGAAGAAAAAACCCAAAGAATGGGGGCGGGGTGTATGTGTGGGAGGAACCTTCACCAGTAGCACATCTGACAAAGGTTTAACTTCCAGAATATATAAATTACTCAAAAAACAAAAGACCAAGAAAGCAAATGACCCAATTCAAAGATGGACTAAAGTCTGAGCAGAGACTTCTCAAGGGGAGAAGTAAAGATGGCTAAGAAACATCTTAAAATGTATTAAACAACAACAACAAAAAAACATTGCTTTGACCATGTGCCCTCAGGCAGATTACTTTTATATAATAAAGGACATCAAAGACAAAAAAAATGTGCTAAAAATCCTTAGTATAAAACCACTTCAGGATTTCATCTTACCCCAGTAAGACTGGCCATGATCAAGAGAATAAATGATGCCAAATGCTGGAGAGGTTGTGGAAAAAGGGAAAGACTCATTCACTGCCGATGAGATTGCAAGGTCATGCAGCCCCTATAGAAAGCAGTGTGCAGAACTCTCTTTTTTTTTTTTTGGTCTTTTTGAAACAGGGTCTCCCTTTATTCCCAGCTTGCCTGGAGCTCACTATATAGACCAGGCTGGCCTTGAACTCACAGTGATCTGCCTGCCTCTGTCTCCCAAGTGCTGGGATTAAAGGTGTGTGCCACCACACCCAGCTGAAAAGGTTAAGAATGAACCTACCATTTGTCCCAGTCATACCATTCCCAAGTCTATACTCAAAGGATTCATCCTGTTGCAGAGATATTTGTACATCCATGTTTATTGCTTCTCTTTTTACATTAACAAAGATCTGGAACCAACCTAATTGTCTCTCAACTGATGAGTGAATAATGAAAATGTGTTACATTTACACAATGGAGCTCCATGCAACAGTAAAGAAAGATGATACCATGAAATCTGCAAGTAAATGGATGGAACTGTTATGCTAAGTGAAGTAACACAGACTCAGAAAAACAAATGATGTGACAAAACTGAAGATCCAAACTTGAGCACATACAATTTCAGCCACCTTATATTTGACAAGGGGGCCAAGAAGACACAATGGAGGAAAGACAGCATCTTCAGCAAGTGGTGTTGGCAAAACTGGATCACCACTTGTAGAATAAAGTTGAACCCCTACCTCTTGCCCTGTACAAAAGTCAACTCCAGATGGATCAAAGATCTCGACTTGAAACCCAAAACTCTGAAGGTGATAGAAGAAAAAGTTGGCAGCAGCCTGCGAGACATAGGCATAGGAAAAGACTTCCTAAATCAGACAGCAGCTGTGCAAGAAATAAGATTGACAATTGACAAATGGGACCTCATTAAACTCAAAAGCTTCTGTACATCAAAAGAAACAATCAAGAAAGGAAGAGAAAACCCACAGAGTGGAAAGAAACCTTCACTGCTGATACATCTGACAAAGCATTGATTTCCAGTGTATATAAACTACTCAAAATACAAAGAAGAAAGAAAACAAATGAATCACTCAGAAGATGGAGCAAAGAGCTGAAGAGAGACTTCACAAGTGAGGAATTAGAGATGGCTGAGAAACATTTTAAAAAAATCTCAACATTGCTAATAATTAAGGAAATGCAGATTAAAACCACTTTAAGATATCATCTCATTCTGATAAGACTGGCTAGAATCAAAAAAACAGGGAAGGGGAATGTGTCTAAATTTGATTTGTAATATAATCTTGTATAAAAAATATATATATAACAATAAAAATACATAAAAATACAAATGATGTATATTGTGCCTCATTTGTGGATCCGATTGCCAAATACATATATGTAAGTATATAGCATGATATAACTGCAAGAACCAGGTAAATGAAAAGGATCCAAGAAGATAAAGAGAAAGAGAAAACCCGAGACAGGAGGCTAGAGTTGACAGGTGATACAAGGGATGAATGGATAAAATCAGGGTATCTAAATGGGAGGGGAGTGCCAGTGTTAGAGAAGAAAAAGGGAGATAAAGGGGTAAAAAAGTAGTCCAAGTGATGTGGGGCCATAGGAGACTGCCAATATCAAGGGGGAAGTAGGGATACTTTAAATAAAAAAGACATGGAGAAAACATGGAAGGAGGGCTAGACAGGTAAAGAGAGAGTGGAGAAATAAATAATGCCTTCCTAGGGGGAAAAAAACAACAACCCTGAGAGACTTATATTAGTCTAACAATCTACAGACAAATCACACACCCACAATACCTGTACAGGAGTCCACATGAAAAGATGAAGGTTACATATCAAGAAACTGTACCAGACAGGAGAAACCTTCGTTCTAGTTGTTGCCCAGGGTAGTAATAGGCTCCTAAAGTTACACAAGTTATTATCACAGCCCTTATTTGCCTTCCACAACCTGAAGGTTAAGACCCTATTGCTGAAGAGGGGACATACTTTAGAGACTGGATCTTCAGCAGTGGAGCTGGATCTGACCTGAAATCCACCACCCCTGAAGGATAACTGATAGCTGTGGAGAGCACTATGCAAGCCACTAAGGGAGCCCACCAATGGATGGTCTAAACATTAGCTTCAAGCCCAGATATCCACATTAATGATCAACATAGCATAGGACATCTGTGCAGTAGCAGGACTTTTATCTTGGGGGAAATCAATGACTAACCAATTGGACTTAAAGCCCACTCAGTGGAAGGAAATTCAGTGGTATTGTCCACATATCTAGATGGACACATTCTGAGAGGTCAGAGATCTTAGATAATTCCATAAGGTAGACATATTCCTAGGCTAAGGTAACATTTTACTAACTACATAAGAGGTATCCTGTATCCCAGAAACCCACTCAGAAACAGAGCTTCTTTAACTCCAGATGAGAGTAGTACAGAGTCCCACAACTGGACACTCACAGACATGGTCTCTAAATGGCTCACACATAGGCAACACGTCTACAATTTCACCTCTAACACAAGACCCAAGCATCATAGAACTCATAGAACTCAAGGACTCGTTAGGTACCTCTTAACTCTCATGAAGGAAGCTCCTCCATTTAACAGGAGACCAGGAATCCAATAGGCCCTGAATGGCTTAACTGTGAAGATTAGGAGTCTACAGAGTGTGTTTCTGAGGACAGGTTGTCTATATTCAGCTTCACCCACTCAGGGCTCAGGGACAGTTGTGGAAGAGGGGGTAGAAAGATTATAAGAGCCAGAGAGGTGATGCAAGGCCAAATGGAAATGAATCCAACAAGCTCCTAGAACCCTGTTCATATGAACCTACAGCATTGGTATCAGCATGCACAAGACCCATGTAAGCTCAACTGGATAAAAACCCAGCACAGAACTGTAGAAATTGGTAGCAGAGCCCAACCTTGGCTGAGAAAATATTGCCAGCAGATGGTGGTCAGGTGAAGAAGACCTAGCCTTCTTTAGAAAAGAGACTATGGATAAGCTGACTAAAAGCTCAAGGGAGAAGCTGGCATTGAGAAGTTAGTGACAAGAGTAATTTTGCATACTTACCTGGCAGGGTAGATACCATGATCAAGAAGGTGATTTTCCCAGGGCGAGGCTCATCCATTGCACTTGGGATGTGCTGACCCCTGGGATTTCCCCAAATTCGGGAAATTCAACTGCATAATTTGTGGTAGTGGGGGACTGCGTTTGCGCTCTCCCCTGAAAAATATAAGAGTAATTTGTCATGATGGACTCTAGCAGGAATGGCAGAAGGTGTGAAATCCAGGGTAGGGTGGGGGGTGGGAGATGAGGGAGGGTGCCAAGGGAGAAGAGGCTGTAATAGCAATTAAGACTGATGGAAAAATTATGTATGAAACACATAAAAATTTCATTTAAAAAATATATTTTAAAAAGTATTCATACTACCTTGGGAAAAGAATGATCCCAGTCATTTTGTTTACCCAGTATTTCTTTCTGAGGAACCAATTATGGCTTTATAGCATTTTTTTTTTAAGTCTTCAAAGAGTTTTCACTGATTTCATGAAAATTTAATTTCGTTTAAAAATCATTTCAACTGAATGCCTTGTCTCTGTAAATTATGTAAGTTTTCATTTTTGTTTTTCAAATTTTTAAAAATGTATTTTCTTAAGGGAATACTGTTTTATTTTGTTTTCTTTATTTTTTCTTCTGTGGTGTTCAGATGGATTTTATTTAGCTTTATTGTAATGCTGTAGGACTTGAATGTTTTCTAGAACTGAACCTTGTAGTTTCTCTCTCATTTAACCAATCATTCACTGGAGAAAACACGTTTTAAATTGCAGTAACTCTAGTCATATATTTAGGAGGTCTGAATTTGATTTCATCTTCTTAGATAAAGAAATGTATAACGTAAGCTGCTAATAACATTTCTGAGGCCCAGTTTCCTTGTCTGTGAAAGAACAGAATTATAATATATTTTTATTTCACTTTTTAGTTCTGATGTAACTATTTTAGGAATAGCTTAGTGAAATTATCTTATTACCATAAACTATTACCTGCCTATAGAGATCCATTTACATTTTTCACACAACACCATTGCTGTTTTGTATAATACCCAACTAAAAAGTTGAGTTGTTGACAAGTTGACAGGGGATTCTAAGACATGCTAACACATCTTGATTAAGTCACATACATGGGTTTTAGCTTCTGTTCAAATTAGCATAAATGACAACTATGTGTATGTAGTTTTAATGTTGTTATTTGATTTTAAAACATATTTAATAAAACTTGTTTTTTAAAAAAGAAACTTTCAGTTTGCCTGAATAATTCAGATGCTATAGTGGAAAATTTGGTGAGTTACATGTGTTCTCAGTAACAAAGCATAAGAGATTTTTAAACTAATACAAAGAATTGTTTGTACTCTTTTGAGGAACCTTGAAACAATTCCACAAAATTTAAGTGAGCTTCATGATGCAGTCAATTCCTTGCTGTATTCTTTTCTCTCAGGATTACAAAAACTAAAATAAGAAGTGGGTGGGGTGCAGGCAATTGTAAAACATTGACAAAAGATAAGGTAGATAGGTGGTCACAGGACATCTTGGAGAAGGGATTCCAAAGATGGAGATAACCAACTGGTTCTTCCCAGACTTGTTCTGGGCTGGGGTTCAGCCATTAATATGGAGTCACTAAAACAAAATGGAGTTACCTAGGCAGTGGACAACATCACAATTCTTTGTTGTATCCCTTGTTCTTGCCATCTCTTTTGTCTGCTTTTTGTGGTGAGGCTATGATAGAATAATGATACAGAAAATACTAGAGTCTCTAAGAGGGTCCTTGGTCTCATTCATAAAAATTTTAAAGAAAAGTTTCAAACAGAAGCTTTGAGAAAATTTTATTAGGATATAAGGAAAAAAATTCTGAAGGTAGGCAAGCTGCAAATAATAAGCAGCTGCTTTGAGGAGAGTGAAAAAGATAAGGAAAAAAGCCACAAATCCATGTTCATGAATAAGGATATGGTATTTTTATAACAAAGCATATATAAAGCAAGGTTATATGGGGATGGCTTTATACAGTAGAAGCAGGGAAATAGAAATTACTGAAAAAAGCTACAAAATTTTAGTTACACAAAATGAGTAAACCCTGAGAATCTAATGTACAACATG
Organism: Rhizomys pruinosus; assembly: GCA_009823505.1. Lineage (NCBI taxonomy): Eukaryota > Metazoa > Chordata > Mammalia > Rodentia > Spalacidae > Rhizomys > Rhizomys pruinosus. The sequence goes on from VZQC01007661.1 coordinate 15,091, forward strand.
GTAGCCATAATGAACAATTTTGTAAGGAATGCTAGGATCATTTTAAGAGGGTTAATTTCAAATGTTTTCAGTAAAAAGAAAGAAAATGGTGACAAAGTTTCAAAATGATTGTTTGATAGATAGATTCATTGATGAAGATTTTGTGACCAGAGACCTCAGAACTTACCTCTGTAACCCATTAAAGAACAATAGTCTAATATTTGATAATATAATGTTTAAGGAAACTTTAGAAATCATAATTAGCATAAATGACAACTATGTGTATATAGTTTTAATATTATTTGATTTAAAAACATATTCAATAAAACTTGATTTTTTTAAAAAAAAGAAACTTCCAGGTGACAAATCATATGACAGCTGGGGCTACAAGGAGACCCTGTCTCAAAAAGACCAAAAAAAAAATAATAAAATAAAAATAAAAAAGAAACTTTCAGATGACAAATCACATGTAATTGTCAAAGAGATTATTGCCATTAAATAAAAATTCATACAAAGGAGAGATGCTAATGTTTTACATGATGGAACCTTTCATGGGTGGCCTTTTGCTTCCAGGGTACCTTCCTCTTGTCCCATTGCAGAGTACCAGTTTTCTCTTTAAAGGCAATAATCTCTTCAAACAATGGGAGACTTTCCTATGTGACTATTTTTGCATCTGAAAGGAGTCCCTGTTCATAAACAATTATGTGGCAAAATGTTTCCCCAGGGTCACTGCATAAAAGCCAGTACAAATGTGATAGAAGGGACCAGGGTTCCATTCCAAATGGACAACAGTACTGGCATCAGTATTCACATGGTACCACTCTTTTAGGCCTTAAAGATACAGAATTGAAGGGGTCATGAAGTCTTGTACAGTGGTTCCAGAGAGCCCATTACTCTAGGAAATACATGGCAAGGGTCAGAGTTCATATAAGAAGACACTGAGAAACCACTGCATAAAGTTGTGAATGTAAAGCTTAAGTTTCAAGAAAGAGGACTGTGGAAGATCCACTGAGGAAGGTTGCATTGATTGAATGGATCCAGCCCAAGAGCTAGGTTGTGTGTGCTGTGGGTAGAAGAACTAGAGGGGTTGGTCTACTAAAGCTTTTTGAAACCTTGAATATTCTATCACAAGCCCTCAATGATAAATATGAAGCTTTAGGCTTTGGTGTTTGCCCATCTAGGTTTGTCTTGTCCAGCTGTTAAAGTAGCAAAAAGCCCCATAGGATTAACTAGTCAAGACTATAAAATCTCTGGTCTGGATAAAGACCCACCTTTCCAGGCTCACTGGTGGATAACCGGAACATAGGATCCACCTCTCAGAAGACAGGTTCACCTTGTAACATGATAAATAGATGGGAGGAATATCTAGCATGCTATAGTGAGATGGTGTATTTTCCTTGCTCAGAATTCTCGCTTCCTAGTGCAGTGATTCTGGACCCTGCCACAGACATATTGCTCACTGTAAGCCCACCCGTGTTTTTGTTTGTTTGTTTTTAATTTTTATTGAGCACATTTTGTTGTTGTTTTTTTTCAGGAAAGTAGAATGTGGGCTAGCTTCTGCAGTCAGATGTAACTCAATCCCACTGGGAGAAGTAGCCACCCGCAGCTACTTGGGGAACTGGCACCTGGTCACAGATGCCAGTAGGCTAAGAACTGTCCACTTTGCAGCCACATCTAAGTGGTTAGCTGTCCACTCTCAGATTCTTAGCTGGGAGACAGACCACCTTCCCGTATGGCCGTATATACTTTCACCTGTCTAGGGGTTAATGACAGGAATTTCCAGAGTTGTGGCTGAATGGCCTCTTTCCAGTCAAACCCACTAGCACAAAAAACTCAAGCTTGTTTTGGCTTACACTTACACATGTGTGGAGTAATGGACTGGGGTTTTGTCAGATGGTAGTGAAGAATCCACTTTTTTGTATGCAGTACATCACTGCATAGACAGAATGATGTCATCTCCCATAGCCAATCCCAGACTCCTGCATCACACTATGTGTCAAGAGCTGTGGTTCTCCAAGGGGCAGGGTAGAGAGGTGTCATGACTTCCACCTGTGTCTCTGGGAGGTGCTGGCTGGGAAAGTACCCCATTCATACCTAACTCAAGCTGGATTTTCCCACGGCATAATATCTTCTTTATTTCTTTATAACCCTTTTCTAAGCACACTTTCCCTAATGCTTTGGACTTCCCTAAGCATCCTATATTTTTTCACTTTTTCTCTAAAACCTCCTTCCCATCATATGGCTGCAAGTGTGGCCTCCATGCAGGCTCTGAACCAGCATGGCTGGCTTCATGGTGTCCTGGCTTTTTTCCTTCTCTCCACTCTCCTCCTCAGGGAAGCTGCCAAGATTCCTGTCTTTCCTACCCTGAGGAATTTTCTCTTAATTCTAATAAAATTGTCCTAAAGCTTCCATTTGAGTCCATTCTTAAATTCTTTTATGAATGAGACTAAGAACCCTCTCTGGGATGTTGCTTCTCCACATCCAAGTCATGCTTTTCTATGACCCTATTTTTCCTTTTTGGAATGAGGATGTTTATTCTGTGCCTTATGTTGGAAGCATGTAATTTACTTTTGATCTCATAGGAGCTCCAAGTTAGAGATTACTTTGAGTTTCAGAAGGGACTTTGAACATTTTGTTTGTTTGTTTGTTTGGCTGGTTGGTTTCTTGTTGTTATTTTGTTTTGTTTTTTTGTTTCTCTGAGACATACTCTCACTGAACCTTGTTATGTAGAACAGGCTGGCCAGGACTTCACAGTACCTGCCTCTGCTTCCAAAGTGTTGGGATTAAAGGTCTGAGCCATCTTGTTTGATCTGGACTTTGGACTTTTAAACATTATTGATGGCGCACACCTTTAATCTTAGCACTTGGGAGGCAGAGGCAGGCGGATCTTTTTGTGTTCAAGGCCAGCCTGGTCTACAAAGTGAGTTCCAGGACAGCTGGGGCTACAGGGAGACCCTGTCTCGAAAAGACAAAAAATAAAAATAAAAATAAGGAATTGCTAAATAGTTTTGAAGTTGTACTTTATGTATTTTGCTTTATAGACATGAGCTTATGGGGACAAGGGATAAAAGATTATGATTTAAAAGTCATATTTTTTAAATTTTATTTATTTTTGTATGTGTATGAATGTGCTGTCTGCATGTAGGTTTGTGCACCCGTGTTGTGCAATGCCGCGGAGGTCAGAAGAGGGTGTCAGATTCCCCTGGAACTGGTGTTAAGGACAGTTCATGTGGGTGCTGGGGATTGAACCCTGGTCCTCTGCAAGAGCTCTTAACCGCTAGGCCATCTCTCCAGCCCCAAACTGATATTTTTGAGTGTCAAGTTAACACAAGGTAATATTGCAATGGTTAGTCATGCTTGCTAACTTGATAGGAGTTAGAGTCACTATGGAAACCAATCTCTAGCCATATCTATGAGGGATTTCTAGTCTAAGTTTATCAACATAGGAAGAACTACACTAAACATAGGCTATTCCATGGGTTGGAATCCCATACTGAATAAAAAGGAGCAAAGGACTAAGAATAGCATTCATTGCTCTCTGCTTCCTGGAAGTAGATGCAATGTGCCCAGACTTCTCCTGAGCCTGCTGGGATATCTTCTTCCATGTTAAAATGGACTACAAGCTTTGGAACTCTAAACCCAAGTAAATCCTTCCTTCCCTAACTTGTTTTTGTCATGTATTTTGTTGAAAAACAAGTAACTAATAGGAGAAGCTGAAAGAATTAAAAGTTCATTTTTGAAGCTTATATTTTAAGATGTTAAGTAACTTGGCCAATAATATATATTTTATAGGGTTTTCATAAATATTATATGTTTGTTTCAGTACCTCATGAGAGTAGTCTCTTAACAATATCTCTCACCCTTCTTCATGGTTGTCAGAAAATAATAGCTGGGTTAAGTCTATGAGGATCACTAAATCTTGTTACATTCATTCTTACTTTAAAAGACGTATCTATCTTATTTTCTGCTTCTAATGAAACTTCTTTAGTTTAACCTTCATACATTCTTATGCTTATTGAAATAGGCTGAGTAGCTTTTGCTATCTCTTGAGGAAGTGTAATCTCCATGAAGACAAGACACTAAAATTTACTATTTACAGTTACAATTTTCATTTCCTGATAGAGTACATTGCTTAGAGTAGATGTGCCATAAACTTTTGTTCAGTGTATGAATTGAATATTAAGCTGTACACAAAAGAGAAAATTTGGGGAAATGGAAATCCTACTTCTCTGCTTTATCTTCCTCCAGTGGCTTCCCACAGAGATCAACTGCATCTACATGACTTTCTAAAATCTAATCCTTAGCTCTGTAACTTCAGCTCTCTCTCCTGCTTTACATGTAACCTATGGTACAGAATTTGCCAGAATTTGTCATGCCGTCATGAATTTATCTTTTATTTTCCTGAGAATGGTCTCATACCTCAAGACTTCAGTCATCAATTTTCTTCTCTTGAACTTGTCTTTGATGTTTCTTGAACTGACCAAATATTACTCTTCATTTCTTGGCATTCTTTGTGTAACTTTGTCATAGCAATTTACACCCCACAGGAACAGTGATGTGTTTGCCTATCCAGGAGAGCCTGGCATTCAGTAGATGCTTTGCAATTATTGTGAGTGAAACGGGATAGCAGTTTTGAAAGCATGGTAGTTTTAACATTCATTGCCAGGAGTTTAATGGAGTACCATGTTTAAACTTGGGGATATTAATTTCTTCTATTATTAAAGTCTTATTAGAATGTTCTTCCACTAAATGGTCTAAATTGCTTCTCTTTGTTCTCAAAATAATTCTCAGTTGTGAGCTTGGTGTTACTCTATCCCTAGAGGACTATTGTCCCAACCTTTCTTTGTACTGAAGCTTGACTTCATTTCTCTGTGATTGCTTTTGTTGATAGAGCATGTGGTTTGTGTTTTATTCTTCAGCAATCTCAAAAGTCTCAGGCTAGTCCAAGAAGACTATGTTTGTAAAAGGCTAAATGATTCGTTTGGAGGGACAAAATTATTTTGACATCTTTGAGCACAGAGCCCATCTCAGCTTCTTCGTAATAATAATATTGTCCTGGCATAATAGACTTTGGGAATAAAGAGAAAGCCAGCATTGATTTGACAGGATTCTGCTGCATTTGCTTTTGGTTAGAAATAGAAAAATGATAGCTGTACTAAATGCCATGTGAATCTTGTGTGTGTCATTGGTGCATAATTTAAAGTAGCCCTAGGCAAGCTGTTAGTTACTCTTCTCTGATTTACTATCTTTCCTCAAATGGAAGATAAGTGCATTCTGAACAATTTTAGGTCACCTAATGCTTTTGTTTATTTCCCACCTATATCTCAATTTTATAAATTCTTAAGTCTGTAGAAGAAAATGACACAAAATACATATTCTACTAAAGAAAATGGCAAGCAAAATCTGTGGATAAGTACAGTATACTGTTTCTTAAAAATAGATGGGAAATAGCATTTCATAAAGCTATTTGATAATTTCAGAGGGTGGATAGATTTTCTGCAGCAACAACTGACCCTATGCTTTTCACTGTAATGTTCCTTAACTTGAACATGTGCTTTTGAATATGTGTCAGGTAATTCTTCTTACAGAACTAGATCAGCATTGGTATACTACAAATGCATCTGATGGTGGGTAAGAGTTTACTTGGTGAAAGCTAACTCTCTTCAGTCAGGTGAGCAAATTGAAAGCCAGGGAAAGCAGGTAGTTAGGTCAAGGTTGTAATGTTATCCAACATCAACACACAAACAACAAATGAAAGCAAATAAACAAACAAACAAACAGAAACACAGTAAGCCAGGACAAGGATTTCAGTCTCTTCCCTTTATAGTCCATATTCCATTTATATAATTTTAGGGCCAAATTTTTCCTTTTGTCATTGTTCTTTGCTTATTTATAACAAATTGTTTTAAAGATCTCTGTATATGCAAACATTGAGATGTTTTTTACTCAATGAAATTGGTTTTGGAAATATTAGTCTGTATTTCCATGACAATTATTCTGATAAACCTTCATAAATCCCTCTTCTATTCTATAGTATTTAATATAGACACAATCTTATTCAGATTATCTTGGAATATATGCTGTGGAACCTTCCAGAAAACCCAGTCAAATGCCAGCAGTAAAAAAAGAGGTAAAATCTATGTTGGAACTGAAGCATATTATCCATATTAACTTTGTATTCAGATTTCATTTTTACTTGATTCCCAAGGATTTACTCAGGGTTATTCTAAACATTCTTCTGGATCTGTTTGTAACACCTTATTATGTTGTGCTCAGTCTTTATTGTAAATCAACATGCAGCAATACGCACATTTATGAGTACTCTAATTTTGCATTTCCAGCAAGATCAATACCCAGGCACTCAAGACACAAATATGTCTGGACAGTATTGAAAATTGTCAGCTTATTTGTTCTTTAAACTTCATCCTTTGCACCCCTGTCAAGGAGCAGGCATGATTTGTGCTTCATTTACTTCATTATATATGTTATTATGAAAAGAAATTTCAAAGCTTTGTTAGAAACCACTGATCTAGTGAAACAGGAATACGAGTATTATTTTGCCTGCCAAGAGGAGAACAACTTATATTGTCTTATATGTGCATTTCTTTAAAGATCTTGTTCATTTAATATTGGTTAATTGCTTTATTTGATCTTATGTTTATCTCTTTAGTGATCATATTTTTAAAAATTAGTATCTCGCCAGGTATGGTGGCAGAAGCCTTTAATCACAGTACTCGGGAGGTAGAGGCAGCTAGATCTCTGTGAATTCAAGGCCAACCTGCTCTACATAGAGAGTTCCAACTGGAACTACAGAGAGACCCTGTCTCAAAAAGAACAAAGGAAAAAAAAAAAGATTAGATCAGTATCTTAAGTTTTGTTTAATTTTGGATTTTTCTTGAGACAGACTCTCATTAGATAGCACAGCATAGCCTAGAATGCTCTATACGTGTAGATGTATGTAGACTGGGCTGTCCTTAAGCTCCTGGAAATCTGCCTGCTTCTGCCTCCTGGGTGTTGAAACTAAAGGCATGCATGAGCATGCTCATCTGGTTTCTGAATTTTCGAGCCATTTTGAAACACATACAAAAATAAGCCTCAGAAACAGTGCCATGTGGGACATATACTGCAATTGTTGTTAAGGAAATCATGTAAAAGCAGATTAAATTTTTTTTGTTGTCAAAATAGGCAAGGCTTGATCTTAGGTTTCTTTGTTTTAATAAATACTTTTATTTTCTTTGGGGATTTCATGTAATATATTTGGTTATATTCACCCAAGCTCTTCTCCTGAACTCCTTGTAAATCACCCCACTCTTATTTATTTTCATTTTAAAATAAATTTAATAACTTTTCAATTCCATTCATTCCCTTCATATACTGTGTGTGGAGCCATCCACTGGGGTGTGATAGACCTACCAATAACACCTGTAAGAACTGGTTCTCCCTCCCCACAAGCCATCAGCTGTCTAAATCCCCTTAGTAAAGGGTGGGTTTTCATGAACCTCTTCCTACTCCATGATTGATTGGGTTGATCTCACACAGGTTTTGTGAAGACAGCAATAGCTATTGGGAATTCTGACTACAGCAGCCCTGTCATGTCTGGAAGGCACAGTTTTGCTCCAATCCTCCCCAAATCTTTGGCTCTTTTGCAGACTTTCTGACCTGTCTTCTGAAATGTTTCCTGAGCCATGGGGGAGAGGCTTTAATATAGATGTCCCATTTGTGGCAGATCAATCTACAGTCACTTAATTAATTTCTGAACTTTGACCAGTTGTGAATTTCTTTAATTGCTATCTACTACACAAAGAAAGTTCTTTCTTGAGGTCTGAGAGCTGCACTGATCTACAGGCAGAGACATGAATTTAGAGGGCAGTTTGTAGAAGGAGGTTAACCTCTGGGATCTATGAACTTCCCAACCAAAAGCACTATAGGTCATGCTGGAATCAAATCTCTCTGCAGAAATCAAATGATTGTATTGGGATTGATCCTGAACATTCAAGTAAACCATTTATTAATCAAATAACAAATAACACTCTAAGTTCATTTACACAAACACACACACACACACACACACACAGAAACACAAAGAATTATTGTTTCTTGTTACAAAGTCTTCCCAAGAATTTATGTTTCAGGTACCAAAATCCAGCTCCTTGACATTTTAATCTTGACATGGAGATTTCTGTCCATTTCAATCCCTCTGTTTTTTTTTTTTTTAATCTCTTAAAAGCCTCCAGTTCAGGAGTGAGAAATATGAAAAGGATGCAAATATGGGAGCCACCAGCCGATAGTTGCAATTTTTCTGAGAGAAAGAAGAAAAATGTCCAGCAGCCAGTCCAAGATTACGAAGAAGACCTTGCAGAGATCAGGACAAATGCCAACAGAGAAGGTGGAGAAAGAGCCAATCAAGACCAAAAAGGGGCCACCTGGACATGATGGGTGCCAGAGCCCAAAGACACGGGAAAGGCTATTTGCCACTGACGGTTTGTCTGCTGTCTGATTTACAGTAATTTCCTCCTTTCTGTAAATGGCCTTGGTCCTCAGGAATAGCCATGTGGATGCAATGACACTGACTCCTGTCCACAACCGAGTATTTCATTCAGGTAGTTCTAATTGAGCCAAGCTGGTTCCATCAAACACTCACTTCTAAGAAACTGCTATTTAGAAATAGGAGACAGAGAAATAATGCTTTGCAGGCTTACTCAAAGCAAACAAATAAGAATATTAAGTAAGAATACAGCCTTGGATTTTTCAGGAAGTAGAGAAGTTGAAAAGGTCTCAGCATCAGAAGGGACAGACAGTGTCTGCTGCAGAATTGGGAGGTGGGCAAGTGGGAACCTTTCTGCTTGTTTTGTTTTACTTCAAGGTCTTATAGATTGGGGTGTGTTTGAATGTATGAGCCTCCCTGTTCTCATCAGATGAACCTGCTTCCTGTTTCACAAGGAAATAGCAGACAATTCCTCGGGTCCTTACCATCGAGGCTGTAAAACATCACTGTCTATGTTCAGACATTTTTCTTTATGTTTTGCCAAGATGAAAAATGGTGCTTATAAACTGGATCCAAAAATAGTGGAATTACTTTATTACAAGATTGGTCCAAGGAGATCTCCACTGGCTCAGCCTGCCATCTAGATTCACGAATCTGCTCACAGGCTCTAATCTATGTCACAGTGACTGCAGTTGGCACACTCTGATAGTGCTGCTATACTCTGCTTTGACACTAAAATGGAGTAATTCTAAGACATTATGCTGGCTGTGATTTCTAGGTCAGTGCCTGGACTTTCACAACCTTTCTATTTTGCCCCAGAAAGATCAGCACTGGAGAACATTGATAAGACAGCTAGGGCTGGCAGCTTTCTAATTTGACTCTGTCCATTTCTTCCTACTTTTCTCCCTGCACCCAAATAAATGATGTAATCACTAGTTTGAGAATGAGAGCTGGCGTGAAAGATGTCTCTTCCCAGGTTAAACTGCAAATCAACACTTTGGCCCATTTATGAGTGGAATAAAATGGAAATCTACTAAATACAGAATGTGCAGGGTTAGCAATGATTTAGTTTATAGGGAAGTCAATGTAAATAAGCATATTTGTTTTCTTTTTTTTTTTTAATTTTTTTTTAATTAATTTTATTTATTTCTGTATGTGTATGAATGTACTGTCTGCATGCAAGTTTGTGCACCCGTGTCGTGCAACGCCGCGGAGGTCAGAAGAGGGTCTCGGATTCCTCTGGAGCTGGAGTTCTCCTGGAATTGGAGCTTCAGACGGTTCTTGGCCGCCATGTGGGTGCTGGGGATCGAACCCGGGTCCTCTGCAAGAGCAGTCGGTGCTCTTAACCGCTAGGCCATCTCTCCAGCCCCCATATTTGTTTTCTTTTAATTGCACCGAATCTCCATACTTAGAATCAAGCCAAAGTTATTCTGGTTGACAGAGTTTTCATTGAACATGTGTTAGGGACAGTTTGCCTTCATCTTTCTTAGAGAAAAAAAGATGGTAATAACTTTTTCCCTAATTGTTTAATATGTTTCCTAACATTGCATCCTCAATGACTAACATATGTGCCATAAATAACAGAATATTAGTAAAACTTTGCTATGAGAATGGGGAGGAGAATTGATGAACAGATGGGTAATTTCCACAAATGGATAAGCAAGGATCCAGAAGAGAAGAAAGTTAAATTTTAGTGAAAAGAAACTGCTTTATATTGAAATCTCTCTGTTCTATATAGAAAAGGACAACACAAATTGACAAGATCTGTAGCCTCTATACAGCTCAAATAGATTTTGCTTTTTGGAGTAGTTTTAGGTTTATGGAAATGATAAAGAAACAGCACATAGATTTCCCATCAGCTCTTGTCCTCCCATATGTATTATTTGCCCCCTGATCAGCATCCCCATGAGAGTGTTCTGTACATTACTATTGATGAATCTAAATTACTGATGTTTTTAAAACTCTCAGAATGATGTCCTCCATGAATAAAGAATTATAACAATTTGGAATATGTTTAAATGTTTACTTCAGATTTTCATTTCTGTGTGAATTAATTGAAGCAGTTTGAAATAACTTTCCTATTTTGGAACAAGCAGAATTATTAAAGTAAGTTATCATAGATTGAATAGCTGCAACTTTTAAACTAAGCATGACTATTAAAGCAATGTATCTTGGGCTTCCAAGTAAAGTACTTGTTTTCATTGTTATTAAGGAGTGTCTTGGCTTGATCAGATCTTTGGGGGTTTGTGTTATTTTAGGAAAATTATATACAGGATTACTTTAAAAAATATTAGTTCTTTCTGCACCTTTCTTTCTTAATGAAGACAAAGAGTGAGTCTTACTCTCCTCTTCTGAGACCTGGAAGTAACTCTTCTATAATGGAGATTTTTATTATTTGTCTAAATTACTTTGATTCTAAATGTTTTCATGTGGCCTGTTTTAATCCACTGTGGTTTTAAAAATTACCCAGTAACTTCTTTTTCTGTATTACATATACTGAATGAAATAAAAATGCAAATGTCCTTGGTCTTTCTCCATATATCTCAAAGGTTCTGGATGCTTTAATATGTAGGGAAGTTAGTGAACTTATTTTTTTTTTTTAAGAAATAGGCATTTTACTTTCATCGTGCTTGGTTTCTGTATTTGGAACTCAAGCTAAAGTTACTGTGGTTAACGTAGCTTTCATCAGTCACTTGTTAGGGACAGTTTAATCCTTCTTAAAGAAAAAAAAGATGAAAATAAAGAAAGAAGCTTGATCTTTAAAAAATTAATATGATTTTATGAAACTTCGTTGCCTTAAAATTGGGCTAAAGTAGTATGATTGCATCTAAACTGTTTATTGATGTCTTGCTTTTCCTTTTCCTGGACATATGGTAAGATTGTTCCTCTTGGTAGTTTTTAAGATAGCCACAGCTTTGTGGCCTCTTTTGAAATAAAATATGAGCAGAAGTAGCATGTGTGATTAGAGAGTGGAAGCCCTTGTGAACTGATGCAGCTTTCCCTCTCTTCCTTTCTGCCTCTTGTGGCAAGCCACATTTCCAAGGGGGAATCTCTAACAGCCTAGAAACCCAAGAGTGGACGAAGTGGAGCAGCCTGCCATGCTGACCCAGGACAGACAGACAGACAGACAGACAGAATAGAAAGAGCATATTTAACTCACTCCGATTTGGGACTTCATAAAAAAAAATCTATCTTTAAAACAGTACATAAATTAAAAATTGAAACATAAGAAGCTTATATAAAATATACATAACACAGATATACACACATACACAGTATCTATGTATGACATTCACTTAACTGGTGGTTTGGCAGAAATTAGCCCACACTATGATGCAATAAACTGTTACACTGTGGTAAAATATTTGGTGAAGCTCTCCCCTCAGGGGAAATAAGAGACAGATCATGTGCTTCATGTGCTATTAATAATAAAGAAATAAATTGGAGGCTACAATGTCAGCATTTATATTGGTGGCTTTTGCTCATTTCGGTCTAAGTATTACAGAGAATAATGAGATGAATAATTTTCCAGGTTTACCTACAAAAATAATTGCAACTAAATACTGCAGAAATGCAGAGCTATAAAATATTGTCAACGGCATTTAATTTTAGAATGTTAACAAGGAAGACAGCGTTGAGAGATCTTTTGGGCACTGGAGTAATTAAAACTCAATTGTGTCACTACAAATTTATTAAAGTGGCTAAATTCCAAACCACCAACCACACAAAATGTGGGTGATGTGGAGCAGTAGGAATTCTCTGTGGCTCCTGGGAAGGACACTTTGGAATACATGTTGACAGATTCTTGTGAATGTAAAAAGTCTTTCTATATTATTCAGCAATTACACTTACACTCCTTTTTGTCCCAATGGGCAAAAAAATGTGTACCAAATATCTTGTGCATGCATGTTTAGGGTGGCTTTAGTCATATTTGCGAAGAAGAGAGACAGCATTTGTCCTGGATGAAGTGAAAGATTAAGGAAATTCAGGGATATTCATCCTCTAGATTATTACTCAGTGATAAAAAGAAATGAGTTCTCAAATCATGAAATTTTATGAGGAAACTTTAAAGAGATCTTTGCCAAGAGCACTGAAAGAAACCATGCTAAAAAATCCACATGCCATTTATTTCAATAATAGTACGTAGTTCAATAAGGTAAAACTACGGCTACAATAACAAGATCCAAGGGTTTGAGAGATTACAGAAAACTGTGCACATGCCTGTGAAAACACACACACACACACACACACACACACACACACACACACACACGAAAGCATGGTAGACACTGTACCAGAATTTTTGAACCAGGATATATAATGAAACCTGTTCTGACTGGAATTATTTGTTTCTATTTGCACAGCCTAAAAGAAGGACAAGTTCAGCAACTGACTTTTTTCCTATACCAGTGAATGCTTGGATTGATTCTATTGCCTTATTGAAAAAAATGTTCTTTTTTTCAATTTAATAAATTTAAAGTTATTTATATGACAACAACTTTATCTGAATCTCTTAAGAATTTTTCTAAGGATTTACAATACCATTTTATCATCGTACAGTGGAGGGAATTAAATAAGTAGTATTAGGGGGTTTTATACACAGTGGAGACAGGGTTTAAAATCCAACTCAAATTGAACATGTTCTTTGCTTCCACTATAAACTATGTGCATATCATGTATCATTATCATCAACAAATTGAACTCTTTTGTACGCCAGAAGAAGCATGCGAACACAAATTGGGTCATCACTTCTGCTTCTAATCCTTCAAATAATGAACTACACTGTATTTCCCATAACTTACAAATTCATTAGCAAAACTTTCATGCTCTGGAGCCAAAACATCTTCCTTCACTGTGACTTGCATTGCTAATGTATGAACATATGTGCTGATTGTGTTGCATAATGCTCACATGCTTGAATACTACTTTACTACCTATCTAAACTTGCTAAACTTAGCCATCTTACAATATTGATTTTTAGGCTGTTGGTTATTTGACTATAATTTGATGGGGATGAGAAAGAAAATGTGATCCTTCATGTCCTTGAGGAAGTGGAAGGAGTGTTAGGATACATATTGGTACATATGGACATGAGTTTCTGGTGAGAAGCATTTGCCAATTTTTGTGTTATAAATAATCTTTCTGCCAAATTGTCAGGTTTTTCCTCAATTTAGCAGTGATGATTGCTAGAATAAGAAAATACATTTATCAAAAAATTGTCATTTACCCCAAATTAATTTTTTTCCAATATTTTAATTTATTCTGTGTGTGTTTGTATGTGTGTGTCTTTGCATGTGTGTGTGTGTGTGTGTGTGTGTGTGTATGTGTGTGTGTTTTGAATGTATGGCATGCACGTGCCACAGCAGCTCAGGTGTGGAAGTGAAAGGACACATTTGTGAAGCTGGTTCTCTCCTCCTACCTTTACATAGGTTCCAGGACTGAATTTGGTCCAAAGACTTGCCCACCTCTTCCCCCACCTGTATATTAGAAACTTTTGTCTATCTCCCAGATGTTCCCTCAACCTGTGCAGATGGTGCTGTCTGTGCTTTCACCCTGTGCTGATGGAACTATTTCTGGAAATTCCCTTTCTCCCACTGTGTCCATGTGTAGTTTCCCCTGTCTATCTATCTGTCTATCCCCCCAACCTCACCCCATCACAGCCATAATTTATTTAAAATGGTTTCTCCAGATTCATTGAGAATGTACAAAATTTAAGTGGAGCTTGGCTCTATTCTCAAGCCTCACGGACCACCTAGTCTTTTCATCGCTAGTATCTAAATTCATCCTAGTTCATAAGTCCTTCCTTCCATCCTTCCTAATCTCTGCTGTTTCCAAAGGGTGGCCCTATGCTGCTTACAGAACTTTAGTATGTTAATTCTCAAGCATACTCACATTCATTCATTATCTTTTTGGGTGGAGTACCAAACTGATATTGCCAAGGAGAGGCCTGACTTGGAATCCAATAGTATGGTTTTACTGGGCTTAACTAAAAATCATCTGTCCGGATTACGTCCATTAAAAGAAGTCATTCCTACATTTTTGTTTTGATTTTTTTAATATAAATTTTGTTTATTTTTGTATGTGTATGAATGTACTGTGTGCATGTAGGTTTGTGCACCCATGTGGTGCAATGCTGCAGAGGTCAAAAGAGGGTCTCAGATTCCCCTGGAACTGGAGTTCTCCTGGAATTGGAGTTACAGACAGTTCTCAGCCGCCATGTGGGTGCTGAGGATCGAACCTGGGTCTCCCTATAGCCTAGTTGACTTGGAACTCACTATGTAGACCAGGTTGGCCTTGAACTCACAGAGATGGATCTGCTTCCATTTCCCCAATGCTGGGATTAAAGGCATGCACTACTGTGCCAGGACCCTCAACATATTTTTAAGGAAAATATAAATCTGTGTGCCAGTACTACTAAAATAGTCATGTTTTCCTTTCTGGAGGTACTGGCATGCATAGCCTTGACATTATTTTATGTTATATGAATTCTCTTCTTTCATTCAAGTAGAATAATAAAAATACAATATTAAAGCTATTATATTCATTATGAAGGCACTAAGAGAACTGACTGAAATGGTGTCATTAAATTCAGACTCATTTCCACTCTAGCAAACCAGAATTTAAATTGACTGAAAAAAAGCTTCAAAAGCTAATGTGGGAATTTTTTACGTAATATGTTGGTCATTTCTACTGTAGCCAAAATTTATTCAATAATCCCTCAGCTTAAAGTGAATATTGTGCTTTATGATTTATAAAATAATGGAAAAGGGAAATACATTTAGATGTTTATCAAAACAAACCCTAACTTCCAGTTTTAAAAGCTGAGATTTTCACTAATGGTTTATATTATTCATTTAATTCATATACATTTAACAAGCATGTTGTATTTTAGGTGCTTTATTAATGACTGAGATGAAGTTTTAAGTCATGCACATTAAGTCTCGACTATACTGGGAAATTATTGTCTTAATATTTCCTAAAATTTTAAAAGAAAACACATGAACTATTGTTCATATATGATTTTAGGAAGATAGGTAAGGAGTTGGAGCCTGCCTCAGGTTCTTCTCTAAAAGAGAGATTCTGAGAAGGGACTTGTATGTGAAGTTTTCTCTGGTTTTTAAATTTTTTTAAAGAAAAGATATATCACTGCAGCCCAGGCTGTCCTCAAACTTCCAATAATTCTCCAACCTCAGCTAGATAAATTCTGAGGTTAGAGGTATGTACCAACCATGTCTGGATCATATGTTGTATGTTATGACATGAGGTTTCTTATTTTTTTTTGGGGGGGGGAACTTTTCCAGACAGGGTCTCCCTGTGGCCCCAGCTGTCCTGGAACTCACTCTGTAGACCAGACGGGCCTTGAACTCACAAAGATCGCCTGCCTCTGCCTCCCAAGTGCTAGGATTAAAGGCGTGTGCAACCACGTGTCTGAGATACAAAACCTGTCCTTGCTGATAGCTTGCCTTTTAGATTTCAGACATGCCTTTGTAAGACCCGAATGGAGCCTTACTCTTTTTTTTTTTTTTAATAATTTATTTATTTATTTATTTATTTATTTATTTATTTATTTGAATGTATTGTCTGCATGTAGATTTGTGCACCGTGTCATGCAATGCCTCGGAAGTCAGAAGAAGCCGTCAGATTCCCCTGGAACTAGAGTTCTCCTGGAATTGGAGTTACAGACGGTTCTCAGCCGCCATGTGGGTGCTAGGGATCGAACCTGGGTCCTCTCTAAGAGCAGTCGGTGATCTTAACTGCTAGGCCATCTCTCCAGCCCATGGAGCCTTGCTCTTGAGAGAACCCCGAGAGAGAGATGTGGAGACAAGACTCAATGCAAAAGCAAGAGGTTTATTCTTCCCGCGTGCCAGGGTTCGCCTGTACAACAGGGAGAGGTGAATCCTGAGCAATCTCTGCATACAGTTTTTATACACTTAGAGCAGGGCAGGTTACAGTAACAGCAACAGGGCATCCTTCTATTGGCTCCCTGGGGTGACTTTTACAGAGATTGGCTGGTTGCAGATGAGGTGATACTCAGCATGCTTGGGTCTGCAGGTGGCTTGTGGCCAGGGCCCTCAGGGTGGTTCTTCCTGGAATTATAACTGACTGTAGTTTCCTGTTACCTGCTAACCTAGGGAGGGGTTGCTATTTGCTAACCTAAGGAGGGGTTGCTATAGTTATTTTGTAAAGTGGAAAATTCCACTGACCTCTTTCTGTTTCTTCACCTTATCTTTCCTTGTAATTGCGAACAAACACATTTTTATATAAAATATCTCGTGTGTGTGTGTGTGTGTGTGTGTGTGTGTATTTCTGGTTTTGTTTTTCTTGGTGAATCCTGATTGATACAAGCTGACAGCTGAGAATATATTAGAAATTCCATTGGGTGGTTGATTGAATTTTTTCTTGTTCTCTAACCTTTGCACTAAAATTCACGTTCTTACCGCCTTGCCAGAAGGAGGGAAGAGGTAACGGACTTGGACTAGGAATCATACAACTGTACCAAATATAGTTCTCATGTTCAGGTTGAAGAAATTTAACTTAAGCAGATTTCAGCTCACAGAAATTGAAAATCTTGAAGTCATTCAGGTGTAGCTGAACCTACGGGTTCAAATATAATAATTTTTTGAATTCTCATTCTTGATTTTTCACCTCTGCTGTCCTGTGAGCTAACAACATTTTCCCCATTCATTGATGCTACCTATTCAAGATTTCATAAGCCTCATGCCAGCAAAAACTAAAATCTTTTTATGAGGTGTTCTTATTTTACACTAGAATTTTGACTTCTCACACATAGATGGCAAGAACAACCCTGAACCAATCAGAAGGATCAAATGAGACAGAATATACTTACTGGCTAGGGAAGTATAGCTCACATGCTTGCCCTGGAAATAGATGGTTTAAAGTTCATGTAATGAAAGGTCCTGGAGATTTGATAGAGATATTATAGAAAGGTTACTCTCAACATCCAGGAGCAATCACTACACTGATAACCAAAACATAGCCCACTCAACATCAGAAGACCAGAGAAGTTTGTCTCAGCCAAGACTTTGGGAAGAATCATCTGTCCTGAGTTTCTCTCTCTCTCTCTCTCTCTCTCTCTCTCTCTCTCTCTCTCTCTCTCTCTCTCCCTCTCTCTCTCTGCCTGAGAGCATGCATGTGTATGCAGTTATACATGTGTACCTCTGTGTTGTTCCTCAAGTGCTGGGCACCATGTTTCCTGAGACAGGATCAGACAATAGGTAACTTTGCTTGCTGGTTAGGTTGAACTAGAGGACCAGTGAGCTCCAAGGATTGTCCTGTTTCTGTGCTTCCATTGTGAGATTACAAGCAGATGCTCTTCTGTCTGAGTTTTCACCTGGATTCAGTGGTCTAAGCCAGACTGTGAAGGTTTCAAGACAAGCATTTTACCAACTGAGCTATCTTCCCAGCCCCTCTCCTAAGTTATTTAATTCACAATAAATAATATTTAACTTTAGTCTACCAATTGCCCTGAGTGACCATAAGGGAATTAATCTTAAAAATGCTCTCTAGGTAGTGAGGTACATGAAACAAACCAAAATTTGTCATTGAAACATATTAATTTTCTCAGAATTTCAAATACAGAATAAATAGTAATAAAACAAGTCAGTATTAAAAATGATAAAACTCAAGAAGAAAGGCCACAAGAATAAAAGAATTCTGCATACATTCAGAAATTATCACTACTTTAAAATAAAGTAAAATAAAAATTCTAAAAATCAGAAATAATTCCCTTCTGTGAAAAAATGTATAGATCTAAAAAAGAAAATTAAGATTTATATAATTAAAATAAATAGTCATTAAAATTTAGTTTTATTAAAATTAAAATTATAGCTGATCATCTAAAAAGTAATTTAGTTGGAACATGAGATAGAATCGGCAAATGAATCATGAATAGAAGGCAATTACTTAAATTATACAACTTCAAATTAAAGAGATGTGGCACACAGTAATGAAGAAAGAGATTTCAAAATATACTGAATAGGAATTATATAATTAGAAGCTAATTGATTAATAAGCAGGAGTATTTGAAGGGATAAAGCTTGAACATTTCTTAGCATTTATAAGAGACATAAACTCCTGTATTTAAGAAGTACAAAGGATTCCTTTGGAGGGCAAACAAAGAATAAGCTACTGCTATAAAAACAAAATGAAGAGCTGACAGTCAAGTAAAGTCAGATCAGTTATATAGCATGAGTAAATTTTGGATGGTGGACATTTCTTCTCAAAACATCAATAAGAAATAAATAAAACACAGTTTAAATTGCAGAGAGGATAATATTGCTTATATGGAAGCCTTTAGTGAAGTTGCAAACTTCAAACAAAATGGCAAGATATTTAAGAAATTTGTAAGCCAATTGTCAAAGTAGACTCAAGTCTGAGCCAACAAATAGCAAAAGAAATCTCAAGTGAAAAAAAAAAAAACACCAAAAAATAAATTTGCTACCATATTAGCAAAGAATTTTCAATTATTTGGTTAAATATTAACAATGGCCAGAAACTCAATAAAAAGTAATTAAGAGGAATAAAAGGAAGTAGGTAGACACATCGGAATGAGGCTCAGCATGAACAGCAAAGATAAAAATCAACCCCTCTAGGTAGGAGTACACAGAGAAGGAAACTATACACCTATCTCTTAAAATTAATCAAAAACATAATAAAGGGTATGACTCTACTAAATTATTTAGGGAAAAACCTAGGGAAACATATGAAAACCTTGGTATGGGGAACTATTTTTTTTATAATCTTCCCAAAGCAAAGGAAATTAAAAAAATAGACATTCACAGAAAAGGAAATGATCACCAAAGAAACAACACAAATAATAGAAAAAAAATTGCAGACTGGATGTTATAAAACATGTGATACTCTAAGCTATGTAAAGAACTGAAATAATTCAACAGAAAAAGAATTATTACAAGTTGGTATTGATCTGTATTGATATTTCTTCACAAAAAACAATACAACTAGCCAAAACCATGCAAAAACATTCACCATTGCTAATTGTGATTGCTATTCTTCATTATCAACTTGTCTGAATTTGAAAACAACTGGGAGGCCCACCTCTGGGTATGTCTAAGAGGGCATGTCTAAGAGTTTAACTGAAGACAGATGACCTGACTTTAATTTTGGCAGAACCTTGACATGGATAGACTCTTAGTCTGAATTAAAAAGATAAATCTAAAAATCCGTCTAAGCACCAGAGTTCATCTCTGCTTCCTAATTGGAACAAAATGTGTCCAGAAAATTCTTCTGGGTCCTTTTTAGGATGGATTGGATCACTTCAAACTAGGAGCCCAAAATAGACTTTTTCCTTTTGAAAGTTGCTTTTGTCAAGTATTTCATCACAGCAGCTGGAAAATTAACCAATGCACTAATTATTATTAATGCATTGCAAATTAATGCAATTAATTGGCAAATTAAAAGTACAAGGTATTATCATTTCACACAAATTAGAAAGGTTATAGTAAAAATGATGAAAGTGCTGGGTATAGTAGCACAGGCCTTTATTCACAATATTCCAGAGGTACAGGCAGGGAGAACTTTGCAAGACTGATGTCAGCCTGGTCAACATAGTGAGTTCTAGACCATTTGGGGCTGCAGGGAAATTCTATCTTAAAAAACAAGCAAAACAAACAAACAAAAAAAACAAAAAAATGACCAAAGAGCAAATGCTGGTAAAGATGTAAAGAAAGAGAAAATGTTATATATAGGACAAGTATGGGGAGCCCTCAAAAACTTAAATAATTGCCATATGATACAGAAATATCACTGGGTACATACAAGATTGGAAATTAACATATGAAAAAGGCATCTATAATCCGATGGTTCCTGATAACCAATTCAAAATAATCAAGAAATAGAAACAGCACAGTGCAGGTTAATGGTTGCACTTATTTGCACCCCAACCCTAGAACTTGAAGATAAGACACTAATGATGAAGATACCACACATTTTGATCACTGGACACAGAGAACTCAAGGGGAGATGAACTGGAAGCTTTTGCTATACTGCAAAACCTTCCTAGTGCCAAGGTGCACTATAAAGATGGGTGAAATGACAAAGACAATGCAGGATTTGAAAAGTAAATTCATGACAGAGATAGAAATATTGAAGGAAACTCAAGTAATAATGACAATAGAATTGAAAACCTTAAAAAGCCAATTGGAAATGACAAGAGAAAGCCTTACCAGCACAATGAATCAAATGCAAAACAGAACCTCAGGACTGGAAGATAAAGTTGGATAACTGGACCACTCACAGAAAGAATATTAAAAACACAGAGATAGGGCTGGAGAGATGGCCTAGTGGTTAAGAGCGCCGACCGCTCTTGCAGAGGACCCGGGTTCGATCCCCAGCACCCACATGGCGGCTGAGAACCGTCTGAAACTCCAACTCCAGGAGAACTCCAGCTCCAGGGGAATCCGACGCCCACTTCTGACCTCCGCGGCATTGCACGACACGGGTGCACAGACTTGCATGCAGACAATACATTCGTACACATACAGAAATAAAATAAAATTAATAAAAAAAAATTAAAAAAAAACACAGAGATAGTATATGCATAACTTTGGGAAACATGAAAATACTCATACATTAGTGTCAGTATTCATTAGAGGAGCTTCTTTCGACAACTGGAGGTGGTTAATGAGGAAATCAGTAAGTGGCAAAAGCACCGAGAGTATGTGTTTGTGGAGTACTTAGTCTTAAGTGGCACAGCTATATCTCTCCCTCCAAGGCTCACAGAACTTCACAAGAGAGGAACTGGGAAAGATTTCGGAGGCTGAGCTTTGATATACACAGAGCAAAAGATGTTTTCTGAGATGGCATAGCTATTTCACTCAAGAGCTCATGGAAGCTATGATTATCTTCTTAGGACCTATACAAGATTGTGTCCCTCAACACTTCATCGTGGGTGTTGAAATGGCCATTAGACCCCACCCTTCCATAAAGGACAATTGGCAATTAATGGTTGTTGGAGGAGGGGTTATCATTCAGTGGTGGAGTCCCTGATAAGTTATCTTTGTTCCACCAAGATTTGGATAATAATCTCTAATTAAACACAGTGGGCCACACACAAAAAGAAAACACAACCATATGGGGTGGATTTGTTGAGAAGAACTCCACAGATCAAGGGAGGGGATGATAGGAGGGAATGGGTAGGTAGGGAAAATGACCAAAATTCATTTTATAAATATATGACATTTTCAAACAAATATTTTACAATGTTGTGTGTTATAAAACACAGACATGCACACACATATTATATCTATATCTGTCTACACACACACACACACACACACACACACAAACACACACATATTCCAACAGAAAAAACAGTGAAATTCTATTAGTTTTAGAAGTATGGGTTAGTGGGCATTATGCTAAGAAGGGCAAACAAAGAAAAAGCCCACATGTGTACATTCACATGTGGATTCAAAAGGAAGTTTACTCTCTGTCTCAAAGAGAATAAAATAGTTTTTACCAGGATATGAGGGAACTGGGGATATAAAATAATTGATTAACAGATAAAAATTTAGCTAGAAACATTCAGTCCTAGTGTTCAATAGCACAGCAGTATGATTGTAAACATTTATTGCATATTTTGAAAGAGCAAGAAAAGATTTTAAATGCTTCTAACACCAAAATTGATAAATGTTTTTATCGTTTTATATTTTATTATTTTATTTTATGTGTATGAGTGCATTGCTAGCAAGCATGTAAGTGCACTTGTGTCATGCAATACCCACATAGGTCAGAAGAGGGTATACGATTCCCCTGGTACTGGATTTGTAGACAGTCGTTAGCTACCAAGTGGGTGCTGGAAATTGAACCTATGTCCTCTATAAGAGCAGTCAGTGTTCTTAACTGCTGAAGCATCTCTCCAGCCCAATAAACGTTTCACTGATCGAATGGTAATTACTCTGATTTGGACATTGTGCATGGCACACGTGAATCAAAATATCACATTTGTATCCATAACTATGCTAATTAAAATGCAGCTGGAAGGGACAAAAGAGAGGATGCTAATGCTATGCAAATTAGGTTTCTCACTATCAGTAATGGCAGTGCTGAGACAGTAGACTATTTCCAGAGTTATGCAATTTAGATCTGTGTATCAGATATTTGTATTTTACATACACCCACTTGATAAACACTGTTTTGTTAACAATCTTTTATGATTTTCATCAAAATTGGGACTAAACCATATACCATCTTTTTATCTTTTTCATTAAGTATGGAAAGGTTTTTAAATGTTAAAAATTACTTCGTATATAAAATGTTGCATTTTCAATTGCCTTATCAATTTCTCTTTAATTATATTATATATGGTATTATTACAAATGATGCATAATAGCATGAATAACATATAATACATGAACATATTATATATGAACTTATGTCTTAATCGTTGAATAAGAAAGTTGTAATTCTCAACTTAAATATTTCAATGGTGTGTACATTGATAAAATATGAAGTGTTTATAAAAAATTCTATATATTTTGGGGTTTTTTCACATTTCTTTCTGGTTCTCACTGCAGTTTTCATGATAAAAATTCTACTAACATTTTATGACTGATTTTGACAAATATTTTATCATGTTTTATAAAAACAAATTCTATAACATGTGTAAGTACATTAGTGTAGACTTATATATTAGCATGCCCTCCTAAAAAAATTGAACATATATTCTTCATTCAACATTTATATGACTAGTTATTTAAGGATTTCAAAATTAGTTTGGGGGTATATGGGCAAGTGAATTTTAGCTATCCAAAATTTTGAATAGATTTTTGTTTTTCTTTAGGTATAAACCAACAAATAAAATGATAATAGCATGAAAGTAAATTATTATGTTTAAAGAAAATTGAAATCATTTTATTTTAGGCAAATTTTAGAACGGTTTTTAGGGTTTCAATTAATATGGCAGATTTATTAGAAGCATTAGCTAATGCCATTGTCTGTAGAAAGTGTTGGTACAATAAGGTAAGAATTAGTACCTGTGCAGTGTACGAGCAATATTAGAAGACACTAATTTTTAAAAAAAATTGATTGATTGATTGATTGATTGATTGATATGAGTGAATAGCCTGCATGTGCCTAAGTGTGCCCATGTCATGCAATGATCATGAAAGGTCAGAAGGCATCAGATCCCTAGAACTGGAATTACAGAAGGTTGTCCGCTGCCATGTCGGTTCTGTGAATCAAACCTGGGTCCTCTACATGAGCAACCAGTGCGCCCAAATGCTAAACCAACTCTCCAGCCCCCTAAGACACTAATTTTAAATAGTAAACATGACAGTCAACTTTAAAGACATGAGGACTTTTATATGAATCAGAAACTAGAACAAAATATGAAAAGACAATTTTAGCTGGGTGTGGTGGCACACGCCTTTAATCCTAGCACTTGGAAGGCAGAGACAGGCAGATCTCTGTAAGTTCAAGGCCAGACTTTAACACAATTTATCTTCATAACCCCTGAAATAAGTGCATTTTTTATAATTTTTAGATATTAACATAATAATCAGAAAGATTAAACTATTTACTTAAAATAGCATACTGCCCAGAGGAAGGACTAGTAATGAAGGTTTGACTGAACAAAGATTTCATGTTCTTTCCATAATCATTTTTAATAAGAATTCACAAGCAAGAAAGCCCATTTTATTTATTTTTTTTTTTTAAAGAGAGAGTGGTGTGGTTTGGCCTGTCTTCAATTCTTTCTTTTTTTAAAATTTTATTTATTTTTTATGTGTATTAATGTACTGTCTGCATGTAGGTTGGTGCACCCGTGTCGTGCAATGCCACGGAGGTCAGAAAAGGGTGTCAGACTCCCCTGGAACTGGAGTTAAAGATGGTTCTCAGCCACTGTGTGGGTGCTTGGGATCAAATCCGGGTCCTCTGAGAGAGCAGTCGGCACTTAACTGCTAGGCCATCTCTCCAGCCCACCCATTTTAATTCAATGATGAAAAGTAATGCAAATATCTTTCCTAAGGTCTAAGGTTAGTGATAATAGTATGAAGCAATTAATGTAAATTCTCTTGACTTTTTTTTTTTTTTTTTTTTTGTCTTTTTGAGACAGGGTCTCCCTGTAGCCCCAGCTGTCCTGGAACTCACTCTGTAGACCAGGCTGGCCTTGAACTCACAAAGATTCACCTGCCTCTGCCTCCCAAGTGCTAGGATTAAAGGCGTGTGCCACCACGCCCGGCTTGACTTTTCTTTTGTTAAGAATGTAACTACATTGTGATTGGGGTAATACTTAAAAGACCTGTTCTAAAAGAAGTAATTTAGAACTTATTTATTTATTTATATAATTTTGTAGTTTGAAATTTGTCTTCACCTGCTAACTCCACCAGTTTCCTGGGTAAGAAATAAGAATGATGTCATTTGATATTTTTTAATTAGTGTGTGTTAATTACACTGCTACTTTTCAGTGTTGAATTTCAAGTAAAATAGCTTGCATTTAAACAAGGGTGGAATTTGGCTGGGCTTGGTGGTGCACGCCTTTATTCCTAGCACTCAGGAGGCAGAGGCAGGCAGATCTTTGTGAGTTCAAGGCCAGCCTAATCTACAGAGTGAGTTCCAGGACAGTTGGGGCTACAGGGAGAACCTGTCTCAAAAAGACCAAAATAAATAAATAAATAAATAAATAAATAAATAAATAAATAAATGGTGGAATTTGACTAAGAAATAATCCTGACAGCATGAAATAGCAGTAGTTCTCTTTTTTTATTGAGCTTTTTGCATTTCATACAACTTTTCCCAATAAAATTTAGACCCATTTTCCCTTCCATACCCCCCAACCAAAGTACATGCATTCTGTGATACATGTCAAATCCTGTCTTGCATCTTTTTCTTAGTCTTTTTCAACTTTTTTTTGATGTAGAAGTTTACTGAGCCACTCTCTAGCCCCTCACTAATAAATCTTAATAAAAATCAGAAACTTATCCTCATGAAAAGACACTGCTATATATAAATTTACAACAATGAAAACTATCTTTACCAAAAATCAATACAAATAACACAAAGGCACAAAAAATTTTATATAATCACCATTCATTCTTCCAACAGACTTTTGAGTCTGTTAAAAAGTGTTAATATGAGAAGGACAGCCAGCGGTGCACACATTCATAGCCCAGGTGGGTGTCTGGCATACAGTCTTCCCACTGCCCACCCTGGGTGGCCATCTGCTGCCCACCACTAGAACCATAGAGAGGAACTGTGTGCATGGATAGACGGACAGCCAGTGGCACACACACTCATCATCCAGGTGCAGTCCAGCTTGCAGGCCAAATGAATAAGCCCCCTACCCCCTTTACTGGGGTTGGGAGGATCCAGCAGTGTCAATGATTCTAGGCTGCACAGTCAAAGCTGCAGAAGAAACCAGCAAGAAGCAAACTGAGTGACCAAACAGTCCTCTATATTAACATTTGAGATTAAAAACAGAAGCCAAACAAACAAACAAGGGGAAAAAATCAACAACAACAAAAAACCCAAATGCACATGCCAAAGACACAACAGAAAAACAAACATATGGGAAAAGCTCAAAATAAATCCCCACAGAACTCAACCAGTCCTATAGAATATCCCAACAACAAGATCTCCCTGGAAGGAAACCAAAGCACCAACATCAGAAGAACAATTGTAGACATATTCAAAGATTATAAATAACAAATCAGAGAACTAAAAGGAGAGAATGAAAATCTCATGAAGGAACTAGGTGGAAAGAATGATAAACTCCATAAAGAACTAAAGGGAAGAGATTGACAAGCTCTGAAAAGAACTAGAGGAAGAGAAATACAAACTCTGAAAAGAACTAGAGGAAGAGAATGACAAACTCCGAAAAGAACTAGAGGAAGAGATGACAAACTCCAGGAGGAAGTGGAAATATTGAAAAGATCTCAGGCTGAAAGGAAAAAAGAAACTGACAAGAGAAGCAAGTAGCTACAAGGAGAGAATGAAAACCTCCAAAAGGAAGTGGAAATACCAAAGAAATCACAGGATGAAATGAAAAAGGAAATTGAACATTCATCCAATCAGCAGGAAAGGATGGGAAAAAGCCTCAGAAGCAGAATGGATGAAGCAGAAAAAAGAATATCAGGCCTACAGGATAACACAGCACAGCTAGAAACCTCACGTAAAGACTATGAAAAAATTTAAAAAGCACAAGAGTGGAACAACCAGGAAATGTGGGACACCATGAAAAGACCAAACCTCCACATCATAGGGATAGAGAAAGGAGAAGAATCCCAAGAGAACAGTATTGATCAGATCTTCAACAGAATAATAGAAGAAAATTTCCCCAAACTGAAAAAAAGACAAAAGAAGAAGCATGTAGGGAGACCCTGTCTCGAAAAGACCCAAAAAAAAAAAAAAAAAAAAAAAAAAAAAAAAAAAAAAAAAAAAAGAACAGCACGTTAGACACCAATAGGCCCAAGACCAGAAAGGAAAAGAAATTCCTACACCATTATAGTTAAAACACTAGATGCTCAAAAAACAAGACAAAATACGTGAAAGCCACAAGAGAAAAAAACAAGTACATATAAAAGAGACAACGCTATCGTATCACAGCTGACTCTTCAGTGCAAACTATATAAAGCCAGAAAGACCTGGAACCCCAAAGTACTGTCCTGTGGCTAAATGACTTTAGATGTCAACCCAAACTTACTATAACCAGCAGAAATGTATAATCATAGTTGAAGGTAGAAAGAAAACCTTTCATGACATAAAGAAAATAAACAGAATACATGTCAAAACCCCAACACTTCAGAAAATACTTGAACGCAATTTCAAAGAGACAGAGGAAAGAGAAAACTATCCTTAAGCAACCAAAAGAGTGAGGAAATTAACAAAAGCATAAACAGAGTAAAAAATACCTTAGACCAGCCATGCAAAACAAAAAAAAAGTTGAAAAGAAACAACCATATCTCTCAATAACAAACTTTAAAAATAATCGGTTCTGAACTCCCCAATCAAGACATAGACTGGGAGAATGGATTAGGAAACAAATCCATCTATATGCTGCTACTGAAAGCCCATTTCACCCTCAAGTACAGACACCACCTTGGGACTAAGGAAAAGGAGAAAAAAAGACATTTCCACGCAAATGTACCAAAAAAAAAAAAACAAGAAGGAGTATTATATCAGACAAAATAGACCTCCAGAGTAAAACTAATCAGAAAAGAAAAAGAGGGCCATTATATCCTTATCATCGGAAACAATTAACCAAGAAGATATCACACACATAAATGTTATGCACCAAACTTCTGTACACCTGAACTTATGTAACATCAATCTCAGGAACTAAGGAACAAGATTAATCCCAGCACGTAATAGTGGGACTCCTAAGTACCCCCACTGAGTCCCTTGGATAGGTCAACTGGACTCAAAAAATAAAACAGAAAGACATACAGATTCCAATACAATCCTACACCAACTGGACCTTACAGGAACTATCTACCAAATATTTCCACCCAAACACAGAGCAATATACTTTCTACTCAGTCACCCCACAGAACATTCTCCAAAAAACGCCACACAAAAAAATGCTCAACAATACAAAAGATTGAAATTATAAAGCCCTACTAACCTATACGAACACCTCATGGAGACTAAACAATATACAATTCTAAATAATGAGATGGTTCAGGGAAGAAATAAAGATGAAATGAAAGCATTCTTTGGACTAAATCAAAACAATGAAAAATACAACACTAACAAATCTGGGGATCTTTAAAGTCACGTCCTTTAGACTAGAATTTGTAGACCATAAGTGCCCACAGTAAAAAAAAAAAAAAAAAAAAAAAAAAAAAAAAAAAAAAAAAAAAAAAAAAAAAAAAAAACAGAAAGAGAAAAAATAAACGATCTAACACTGCAGCCAAAAAGA
The DNA here is from genome assembly GCA_009823505.1 of Rhizomys pruinosus. Classification (NCBI taxonomy): domain Eukaryota; kingdom Metazoa; phylum Chordata; class Mammalia; order Rodentia; family Spalacidae; genus Rhizomys; species Rhizomys pruinosus. The sequence goes on from VZQC01007661.1 coordinate 43,452, forward strand.
ACTTGGGAGACAACAACAAATGAATCCTAAACCCAAGAGACAGGAAAAAATAACAAAAATCAGAGCAGAAACCAATGAAATAGAAACAAAGAAAATAACACAAAAACATCAATGAATCCAAAAGTTGGTTGGTTCTTTGAAAAGATAAACAAAATAGACAGACTTCTAGCCCAGTTAACCAAAAGAAAGAAAGACACATCCTACTGCAAAGATACATACACAGCTATGTTTATTCCAGCTCTCTTCACAATAGCAAAGAACCAACCCAAATGCCCCTTAACTGATGACTGGATAACAAAAATGTGGTACATCTACACAATGAAGTTCTATGCAGTGGTAAAGAAAGACGACATCATGAACTTTGCAGGTAAATGGGTGGAACTTGAAACCATTATGCTAAGTGAAGTAACACACTCCCAGAAAAAGAAAAAAAAAAAGCCAAGTGGTTTCCTTCATTTGTGGATGCTAACAACAAATCTCCAGTTGGCAGGCAAACTGATTAACTTTATTATTATATTTCATTATATCTGAAAGCAACTGTGGTACTATAATGTGAATCTCTTAATGGGCTCTAGAATTTACCTACCACTTGTATTCACACATTGTAATTACCATATATGGGTGGAAGATATGTATTCATATTCTAAAAAGAATATAAAATTATATTTCTTTTTATCTGCATCTAACTTTACTGTTAAAATGTGAATCTCTAAATGTGTTTTGGAATTAACCTATAGTTTATTTTCCCCAGATTTTTAATTTTGATATATGTGTGGAGTGTATATATGCATATTTTGAAATAATATAAAATTAAAGGGAACAAAAAAAAAGAGAGAGAAAAACCTATTCAAGAACTGACTAAAACAGTAAACTTGTACATTGAAAAGTTTATAAAAGACTGAGAAAAAGATCCAAGACTGGACTTAACATGTATGACAGAATCCATGGGCTCTGGCAGGGGTTGGGGGTGTGTGAGGGGTGGGCATGGTTGGAGAATGAGTCTAAATTTGATTAAGGAACATTGTATGAAACGTGCTTAATAAAAATTAAAAAATAATAAAAAATAAAAAAAATGTTAATATGCTAGATGGTTCATGCCTTTAATCCTAGCATTTGGGAGGTAGAAGCAGGAGGATCTCTGTGAGATAGATGCTGATCTGGTCTACAAAAAGAGTTCCAGGCCAACTGGGACTAGCAGAGACTGTGTTTTAAAAAATGAGTAATGTTGGTAAAAAATATTTTCAAAAAAACATGCCTATTTACAATGTATGAAAAAGGGTTATGATTAAAAAAAACATGTTAAAAATTTTAACCAGTTTTGATAAATTGCTCTGCAGAACTTTATGGATAATACCTTACAGAAAGACTGCATTATTTTTATCTTAAAAATAAAAGTGGGGGCTAGAGAGATGGCTCAGCAGTTAAGAACACCAACTGCTCTTGCAGTGGACCTGAGTTTGATTCCCAGCACACACATGGTGGCTAAGAACTGTCTTTAACTCTAGTTCCAGGGGAATTGAATGCCCTCTTCTGACCTCTGTGGCATTGCAAGACACAGGTGCACCAACCTACATGCAGACAGTACACTCAAACACATAAAAAATAATAAATAAAAAAATCAAAATAAAATAAAAGGGAATATTAGGAATGGAGGGATGACCCAGTAGTTTCAGCACCTACATGGAGGCTCGTAAAAATCTCTAACTCCAGTTTCAAGGGACCTGATACTTTTTCAGACCTTTCCAGGCTCTCTGTACATGTTTACATCCATGCAGGCAGGACACTCCAACACACACACACACACACACACACACACACACACACATACACACACACACACCAGCAAATAAATCATAGAAAGACATTGACTCTAACAAAAGCAAAAGTTAAAAAAAATTCCCAGTTTTGTTCTTGCAAGAAGGTGTTAGGATTTTATCCTTTGTTGAGCCATTTATTCTAGATTAATTCCGCTAATACAATATGGTATGGCTCTGTGTGTGTTACTTCTAAGATTTTGGCTTTCAGTGGCTCACATAAATGGTAATGCTCTGAAGTGTCTTTTACTTTGGTCAAGTTGGGATATCATGTGGCAACTGCCTCCATCATTTAGACACGTAGCTTTGTGTCTTCTTACCCTTTGTACTAGCAGACAAAGATTCGAGAGGGTCTCTGGTTAGAATTCCAGATATTCATCACCCACATTGAAATTTTTGAACCTTTCAGCATTGCAAGCCTCTATATATGTTCTTCTCTACAGATAGAGTGTGATTTACCTGTTTTCTCTAAGTTTATCATTCTGCTGAATTATCAGCTCTGAGAGCTGATGTCCTAAGTGAAGTTCATCCACGAGGACCTCGAGACAATTCACGTAGAGCAAAGACATGATCTTATTCCTGCTGTTGGTGCCATCCACTCAGAAATCCAGGTAGAAATCACGAGTTAACAGTCTGCATATGTCAGTAAATAGAGCATAGGCAGTCACTGAACTCATTGTGAGGTGGGTGGAGGAGTACACTAAGAAGAAATTGTTAAACTAAACATCTATTTCACTAAAATTCTGTTCATGACTTGACTTGAAATAAAAAGTGCTTTAAGGCATAAAAAGTGCTTTAAGGCAAAGGTTTTCAAATTCCTAGTAATTTTCTAGTATAGCTAATAGTTTTCTTTTTACTTTTACAAATATGAGATAAAGCATATCCTGTGGGGAACAAAGACATGAACAGTCCTGAAGACACAAAGACAGGATCAAATACTGTAAAACCTTATCCAAGGCATGGCTCCGATGGAGGCAGTCTATACTTTTTAAGCTCCGAAGACAGAAATTTGAAGGCTGTTAGCTAAATAGTATTCCATTGTGCAAATGTACCACTATTTGCTCATCCGTTCACCAATTGATAGACATCTAATGCCTAATGTGGTATTACTAGATCTTATGATAGACCTATTTTTGGTTTCTGGTTTTTTGTTTGTTTGTTTGTTTGTTTTTGTGAACTTCCACACTGATTTCCGCAGTAATTGAGGCAATTTGCACTTCCATCAACAATGAATAAATGTCCTTCTTTCCCCATATCCCTTGCAAGCATTTTTTTTTTTTAAATCTTAGCCAGTCAGTCTGGGTGGATAAGAAGGAATCTCAAAGTAGTTTTGATTTTAGTCAATGAACTCTTGGGCAACCAATTTTTGCTGGGTGAGGGATAACTGATCTTCTTTAAGGGAGTGACTCTAGATTGGCTGACTAGACCCCAGTGGATGAACTTGTACTTAGAGACATCTGGGTATACTAACTTAATTCAATGGGCCTTAACATAGTGGGGGAGGGGGTGTATGGAAGGGTGTGGATAGGGGAGGGGTATAAATATGATTAAGATGTAGTGCATGAAATACACAACAATTCAATACAAATATACAAAATATGTAGTTTTAATTTGCATTTCCCTGGTAGCTAAGGATGTTTAACAGTTTTAGTTGAATTTGTAATTTATCAAATTCTATAATCATGGAATCCATAAAGTTGTGCCTAACAAATGAAAAATAATTTAAATATGGCAAGAACGTAAATGAGAATTTAAAGAAAGGAGAATGTTTCGAAATTATATTTCTGAAAATATTGAAGAGTCCCTTAGTGGTCATTAGATGATAGGACAGGAATTAAGGTCATCTTGAAATTTTTTAGTCTCATTAATAAAAGAATTTGAGTGGTCTTAAATGGAAACGAGAAGACAATTTTATTAGAGTTTGGAAGAAAAACTCAAGGGCAGGCAAGCTACAAATGTCAGCAACTGCTTGGAGGAGGAGAATGGAGAAGAGAAAAGGAAGAGAAGGTCATGCTGTCTGAGTGAGGCTAGTTTAGAGTCAGCCACGGGGAAGCAGGCAGCCAGATAGTGAGAATGGAGTCTTTAGAAAGCAAGAAAGCTCTGCCAGGCAGGCTTGGTGGCACACACCTTTAATCCTAGCACTTGGGAGGAAGAGGCAGGCAGACCTTTGTGAGTTCAAGGCCAGCCTGGTCTACAGAGTGAAAGTGAGTTCCAGGACAGCTGGAGCTACAGGGAGACCCTGACTGAAAGGGCCAAAAAAAAAAAAAAAAAAAAAAAAAAAAAAAAAAGGAAACCTATCACAGTCTTTCTCAAATTTGGATTTGTATTGCTTAATTGAATGAAAGCTACACTATAATCAGGAATGATTTAAGCCCATCTGATTCAAATATTCACATAGTTTCTGCTATGTTAAAGTGAAGTTGGATCAGAACATCTGAACAGATATGAAAGACTTTATTCAAAATCATTACAATAGGTGATAGAGACAACCTCAATATGGGAAGAAGATCAAAATCAATTTCACTGAAAAAAAAGAGAGGAAAATACTGAAAGTCTTTGCAATATGTCAATCTTATTATAATGGCACTTATAGCACTTAGGCTTCTACCCTCCAAGGGAGTCTGGGAGACAGATATAGTCCTTAAATTTCATAGTGATAACATTTTAAAACGATGACTACCCGGTACTGGATAAAGAAATCCATGTGTTGTACAATATTACATTTCAAAGAGACAATTTATAGGTGTATACTTTTTTGAAAATAAATGCCTCTAAGAAAGGACAGTAAGTTCTATGGGAAGGAAGAATCTTATCAATAATTTGTAAACCATATCAATATGCTAATTATTGGAGCAGAAATAAGGATTCTGAAAAATTATTTATTGTGTTCTTCATATTTTAATGATGCTTGGTGAGAACTAGCAGACAACTATCCCAAATTAACCCCCTGTTTAATGTCTAGAGAACTTGGTTTATATTACACTTTATTTTGTTTAAAGCAGTATGTTTCCATCAAATTAAGATATACATGAGACAGTGTTTTGAGGACTATTCTGGGCTGAATGAACAGCTAGTCTGGTGTCACAGATAACGAGGGCCAATGCACTGCCTAACTGTTGAAAAGTGATACAATCATCTGTCAACTAGAGAGGAAATCTATATTCCTGTTCTCTTTTGTGGGAGGTTAGCATAACCATAACTTGTTGGATTAGCCATTTTGTGAGGAAATAAATCAGGCAATTTGGTGAATGTAATACCTACTAGCATCTGCTTATTCTTGCTTCTCGTTTGTGATTGAGATGACTGTGGCATTCCAGGGGCTCTCGAATTCTTGGATTTAAATTCTATACCTTTTGATTTTGAGCTGATTGAGAATAAACAGAAGAATATCTTTGTAGAATGATGTCGGGAATTCCTTGGAAAATATAAGCAATGAAAGTAGTGTATTATTATTTTCACAGAAAAAGGCAAAGATCTAAGGCTGGCTTTTCTTTGATATAACTGAAGTGCTAGAATTGAAGACATTTGTTATAAATGCTTCTACAAAAGTAGTTAAGCACAGAAATACTGTATATACATGTCAGGAGACATGTGGGGAGAAATGAAGCAAAGGATTATGATGAAAAATTGTAGAAATAATGGAGAAAAAGAAGCTATTCCTTGAAAATCAGAGGTCCGGTCAACATGCCAATGAGGAGCAGTAGACAATTTTATTAGTACACACCTGTGGTACTGCTATGTATTTTAGTTTATACCTACTCATGCTAATGAATACAACATTTTTTTTTGTCTTTTCAAGGCAGGGTTTCCCTGTAGCCCCAGCTGTCCTGGAACTCACTCTGTAGACCAGGCTGGTCTTGAACTCACAAAGATCCACCTGCCTCTGCCTCCCAAGTGCTAGGATTAAAGACATGTGCCACCACACCTGGCATGAATAGAACATTAATTATAGCTCATTCTCATATTCAAGAATTTTATGAATCATGTTTGCAAGTGCTGGAATTAAGTGTATCTCTCTCTCTCTCTCTCTCTCTCTCTCTCTCTCTCTCTCACACACACACACACACACACTTTCAAGTTCATTCTCTCTATGTGCTATTAAACATGAAGCTGTTCAAAGTGAAGATCTTCAAAGCTTGGCCTGCACCTACTCATCTCACTCTACACACACAATTCAGTTATATCTGTGGGAGTTGTAGATTTAAAAAAAATAATAAAAACCAGCTCTGGAGCCGGGCGTGGTGGCGCACACCTTTAATCCTAGCACTTGGGAGGCAGAGGCAGGTGGATCTTTATGAGTTCAAGGCCAGCCTTGGTCTACAGCCTGGTCTACAGAGTGAGTTCCAGGACAGCTGGGTCTACAGGGAGACCCTGTCTTGAAAAGACAAAAAAACAAAACAAAGCAACAAAACCCAGCTCTCACTTAAAAGAAATAAAGAGATCGATTATTCTAGAGCTAAACATGACTGACAATGGAAAATGGGCTGGGGTCCAGCAAGGTGAGGAAAACTCTGATACAAGCCTTAGGTACTTTCTTACAACATTCTTTGCCCCTTGGTTGGTGAAAATTGGGGGTCTGTGCATATTTTTTCAAAGGATTTATTTATCTAGTGGTGTAAAAACATAAGGTCATGTACAGTGGAAGGCAATAAATGGTATCAAGAGGTCAAAGATATCCAAGCAGAATTTGTCTTTCAGTGTAACATGCCAGCCTCTCCATAACTCTGAAGTTCTAATCAATCAGCCTTTGAAGATACGGGTTTTCCATAAACTCTTATTCACACTATGCTCTGTTTTCTGCTTGATATAAGGTGACTAGATAACTTCAGAAAAACAGATCTGACCCGTCCCTGTTCTCTAAGTTCAAAATCAACTCCCAGCAGTTTGCTCATCATCTTCTTTTTTTTTTTTTATTATTATTTATCTTTGTATGTGTATGAATGTACTGTCTACATGCAGGTCTGTGCACCCGTGTCGTGCAATGCCGCGGAGGTCAGAAGAGAGTCTCATCATCTTCTTATGGGGGCTAAGGAGCATTTCCACACATTTGAGGCTGAATTAAAGTAACCATGGTCCACTGCTGGTGCGACCTACCCATGTAGGGCCTGGCAGCACTCTGCTGCTCATTTCCGGCTTCCTCCCCACAAACCACGCCCACCGTTTTACTGGGAAGTAGCCTTTTTGCATTGCACGTCTCTTGACTTATTCATTTCCACCCATTTTTCCTACTTCTATCTTCTTCCTGCTGCCATTATTTGATCTGGATATGACTGCTTCAAGCTGGAGGCTGGGCCACCTACATTTCCCCCATCACCCCTTCCTCAGCCTCCCCTCCTACACACCAAAATACTCCTCTCGAAGGAGAGATCTTTCTAGAATCTAGATCTTTCTGTGATTTTATAATACAACAGAATCCTTTCACAAGGCCTCCAAATTTGCATTGGCTGGCTTCTTTTAAACTTTTTTTTTTAATTTTATTTATTTATGTATGTGTATGAATGTACTGTCTGCATGCAAGTTTGTGCACCCATGTTGTGCAATGCCATGGAGGTCAGAAGAGGGTGTCGGTCTCCCCTGGAACTGGAGTTCTCCTGGAATTGGAGTTTCAGACGATTCTTGGCCTCCATGTGGGTTCTGGGGATCGAACCCAGGTCCTCTGTAAGAGTGGTCGGTGCTCTTAACCACTAGGCCATCTTGGCTGGCTTCTTTTTATCCTGACAACTTAGGCTGCTCTTTGCTCCTGTTACTCTTTCTCAGCAACCACCTTGGTTATCTGTCCTGCTCACTGAGTCACTGACATACCAGTCACAGTGTTTCCATCTGGAGAGCCATGCTTACTGGCACCTCTGTGAAGGGTTTTCTCCCTAGATGGACATGTAGCTTCAGCCCCTATTCCTTCAGCTCCTTGCTCAAATATCACTGTCTATGAGACCATCTCTGGCCATGTTATTATTTGGGGGGGTATTTTTGAGACAGGGTCTCCCTTTAGTCCCAGCTGGCCTGGAGCTCACTCTGTAGACCAGGCTGGCCTTGAACTCACAGAGATCTGCCTACTTCTGCCTCCAGAGTGCTGGGACTAAAGGCTTGCGCCACCATGCCCAGTGGCCATGCTATTTGTAAACATTGTTCCCTACCCCTACCTTGTATATCTTTTGTTTTCTCTAAACTTTTTGTTGTTATCTGTTCATTTTTTTATATTTAATTTATTATGCTTCACTGTACCCTTAGAATGTAAACTGCCCCCCGGAGAAATTTCATTGTCTTTACTGCTATCACTGCATAGTCTAAAAGAATATGACAGTGCTGGCTATTTACCAATTGCTACAATAGATCAATCTATTTCAAGTTCCTTCCTTCCTATTCTGTGGTATGACCCAATGGCTGCTCTCCAAAGATTGCTTAGGGGACTCTCTTGCATGTTAGCTTTCTACTCTGAGATGATTAGAGGAAAAGGGAGATTACAGTGGGTAGTATTCCTGGAGAAATCCTACAGCAACAGCAGTTTTCTACTCCAGTCTGCACCTCTCTCTCAGCACACCTTTCCAAAGACCGAAGGACCTCTCTAGTGTCCGGTACTTGCTATTTTGTTTCTGTTCCTGGTCCCTTGAGGTAAATCTACTCTTCTGGTGCTCAGGCTTTCATCTTCCTTTGATTCATTCACCAATTCTTAGATCTTGTGCCCTTTCTATCCATAGGTTCTACTCCTCTGGATTCAAATAATACACAGATTTTTTTTTTATTTTCTTGTGACTGTACCCTAAATAAATATGTAAACCATCTAGCTACACAGCATTTACAATATATTAGGTGGAACAATCCAGAGATAATTTAAAGTATATGTGTTGACAATGTGAAAACACTACTCACTTTTATCAAGATCTAGATCACCTGCATGATTTGGTAATCTTGAGGAGTGGGAATCTGCCTCAGAGACAATGTACATGGATAAGGAAGGAGAGAGTCATAGTCCTTCTCCATAGCATTATCAGATGTAGGGAGAAATGGAAGTCACCTGCAGATTTCTTTGTACTTGACTGTTTATACCAAAACCTGGCCTCAGGCAGGATTTACCTGCCTTGAGATCAAAGGCACTGACAAGTACTTGTGATATTATGTATTTTTTATTTTATTTTATTTATTTTTTGGTCTTTTCCAGACAGGGTCTCCCTGTAGTCCCAGCTGGCCTGGAACTCACTCTGTAGACCAGGCTGGCCTTGAACTCACAAAGATCCACCTGCTTCTGCCTCCCAAGTGCTAGGATTAAAGGCGTGCGCCACAACGCCCAGCTAAGCCAGGGACTTCTTAATTCAGTAGTATTCAAATGGAAGAAAACCACAAGGTTTCTTTACTTTGTAGACATTTGTCAGTTAATGTTATTTTTATTTACCATAAATATACATAGAAAAGGCATAAAATTTAATAATTACAAGGGAAATACCTGTAAAAAGAGTATTCGAGTCAATCACACAGAATTTGCCAATATGCACAACCCAATCCCAGATCCAGCCCTGAATTAATATTTTTGTTTTGTTTTGTTTTTTTGGTCTTTTCGAGACAGGGTCTCCCTGTAGCTCCAGCTGTCCTGGAACTCACTATGTAGACCAGGCTGGCCTTGAACTCACAAAGATCCGCCTGCCTCTGCCTCCTGAGTACTAGGATCAAAGGCGTGTGCCACCACGCCTGGCGTCCTGTATTAATATGTAGGATTTTTATAGAGACAGGGTCTCCTATATCCCAGGCTGGCCTCAAACTCCCTATGTCGGTGGGGACGATCTGGAATTTATGGTTCTTCTGCTCCATTTCCCAAATGCTAGGATTACAAGTGTGGCCATTGTGTCCACTTTCTGTGTGGTACTGAGGACTGAACCCTGGGCTATGAACATGTCAGGCAAGCACTCTACCAGCTGAGCAACATCTCAAGCCATCCTTAATGTTTTTAAAGCAGAACATAGTTGAGTTCTTCCTTTTAATCCAATCTGACAGTTTATTTTTAGTTGGTCTATTTAGATCACAATGTAATTATTATCTTAATTAAAACCTACTATGTTGTCATCTCTTTTCTATTTGTCTCAGCTCTATGTCATTTCTTTTTTGTTTTTGTATCTTTTGTTGAAATATTGGAGACTGTGGTTAGATATAGGTTTGGCAGGCCAACGTGGCTGTCTGCACATTGGAAAGGCTAAGAATTCAGGAGCTGCTCCGTCCACAAAGCTGGATGTGTCAGCAGTTCCAATCTTTTGAAAAATATCTTATTTTTATTTTTTATGCATATGAGTGTACTGCCTGCATGTGTAAGTGCACCTGTGTTGCGCAGTGCCTGAAGAGGTCAGAAGAGGGCGTCAGATCCCCTGGATCTGGAGTTGCAGAAAGTTGTGCTGAGAATCCAACCCAAGTCCTCTGCAAGAGCAGCCAGTTCTCTTAACCTTTGAACCATCTCTCCAGCCCCACAGCTCTGGTCTTATGCTAAAGGTCTAGAAGATTAGAAAGCTGCTGGTAAAGTTGCTGGTGTGCATTCTACATTAGAAAGCTGAAGAGTTAGCTCTGTGGTCAAGGAAGAATGGAAGAGCTGCAACCCAGTAAATCCACTTACCAGCAGGGGGTGAAGGTGAGTAGGCAAAGCAGACCTGATTTTTCCCTCAGTT